>JZKD02S0063638.1:253091-266385 GCA_000966675.3 Picea glauca
TATATATATATACATATCTTGTTTCTAAATATGAAATTACTGACATTTAATTCTAACAGCTCATCATGCAGGAACCGTATAGATTGTCATTGATGGGTGAAAGGCTCGAGGAGATCTCCTATTAATACACATTAAACCAATATTTTTGGGGGGTTATATTATCCCTTCTGAGTGTTGATTTCAAAATCATGAAATGTCATTTGCACGTCGTCACCTTGGCACGTTCACGAAACCTCCAATCCTTGATTTCTCTTCATCGTACCCACCACCTTTGCATTTCTAAATATGTAATAAGTAATCTTTACTGCTAACATTTCATCATGCACCACCCATACAGATTGTCATTAATCAACGAAAGGCTCGAGGAGCTTTTCCATTCATAAGAATTCAACCAAGATTTAGCGGAGAGTTACATTATCGACTCTAAGTGTTCATTTCAACCATCGTCCAGAGAAAACCAACAATCTCATAAACCTATGGCATCATCTCGAAAGAATTTATGTGGAGATACAGTGAACATATTCAGGCGCGAGGACCAGAACTTTCAGTGGTCCAGGGCATATTCTTATTACTCAACCTTTGTCACATAGAACTAAGTAATTTGGACCTCTGGGATTTCTCATGCAGGCTATGTCCCTGATTTTTTTTACTGTAAGGACCTGGTCTCTTGGTGCGCCGATAATTTTATTTCATACAAAACAATTATTCCATTGTGGGACCTCTCTTCTGTTTCTTTGTCACCTCGGGTCTTCCGCCAGATGTTAATATTGTCGGAGCCAACATTGACGTTTAGAGGAGAAGATTGCAAACACTTCCTAGCAAAGTATAATAACAGGTTGGACCTCTTGCCCCATTTATTGGAAGACCTGATTCTAGTTCTTGAATATATCACAAGCTTCCAGGTTAGTTCATTTAGAAATCCATTCCCAAAATTACGTGGTTGTTTACAAGAATAACGGGATAGGAGTCCACAGCAACTGTTTCTCGGATGGCTCTTTATATTTTGTATTTCACAGTCAGTGAACAAGCCATTTTTTATTGGGGCAAGTTAATTTCCCATGAAATTTGTTCTCAATTATCAAGCTTCAAAAGGGAAAAGAAAGTTTATATGTCATCCTACTTAGGTTTTGTGATAGCACATTGTTGTCAATTTCCAGAACTGTCTCTATCCAAGAATGTCAACTAGGAATTCGACCTAGTAACATTATGGTACCAAGCCTTGTGGAAGCACAAGGCTTCCCACTATTTTTATGAGGTTTTTAATGGCTTTGTGTTTGTTTTCAAAGTTTTTTTGTTAGGAGAAGATGCTCCCCGCATATCTAAACAGGCAACCAGTTTTTTGGATAGGAAAGGGACACTTGAACATTTGGATAATTACACTGTCATAAGAATTTTTGGCTCCACGTAAAAACCTGCTCTCCTTCCATGTCACATTATGGAAAGAATGTTTGTTGTAGAAGTAGCGCAGCAATACAACTATTGGTTGCATCTATTGCAAAAGAAGAGAAAAAAACAATTCATTCCTCTGCCTTGGAAAATCGGGGAGTTCATGTTGAAAAACGTCAACAAAATTGAAGAATTCGCAACGCATTCTAGCAACTTCAACTTGAGATACGCTGAAATCATAAGAGGGTTTGACCCCGATAATATTTTTTGACAACATTTACAAACACTTGGCCTCGGTGATCATTTTTTCAAAAACCACCTATCCGAAAATAGAGACACTGGCGGCAACGCTCCTACTTCTGATGTCGGCGACCTAGACACACTACAAAGCAGCACTAAATTGTACAGGAAACAAGGGAAAGGATTCGGTGACAAGAGTGTTCAATCGGTGAACAGCACTCCAAAAAGTATGACATCTTGGAGCATCGCTCCAACAGCCCACCACAGCAACAAAGCAACTCATAGTTATTCAAACAGAGGAGGATATAATGACCCTCCCCACTCTAAAATTGATAGTTCTCACAAGCTTCCAGTAGACAAGAATAGAAAAAAAAAATGTGGGACAAGCAAAAGAGCCGGAAATTCAAAGTGAGAACATGGAACTTGACACTGATATGGATAGCATGCTTCTCTACCTTGATCAACCCGGAGACGCCATCCAGCATAGTCATCCAATGGACATATCCGATACCAAAAATTTTGACGAAGATGAATCCTTCGTGTTCCAGAGCGGTGTTTTTGACAGCCAATCCAAAAAAATGATAATTGAGAAAAAAGATGTAAAAAATAAGAAAGGAAAATCTTATTCAGAGGTTGACCTTGCCAACATGCGGTCGTCCCAAATCTATCAACTTCACAAGGCGAGTGGAGATGCACTTCATGATTCCATTGGAGGCATCGAGGCCGAGAATGCCAGACTGAAGGATCGGGTCAAGGAATTGAAATAGGCTTTGATTCATATGCCATTTCTTGTCAATCCTATGGCAATAACCATGCATGCCACCCCTGCAGCCAACTTAAAAGGATCCTCTAGCCTCCTCGCATCATGTAGAGAATATGTGGAGAATAATATCAAGAAAATAATGGAATTGGTTACTAAGGTGTGGAAAACATCACAAACCATCACTTCCCTTGGCACCAGGGCACATAGTTTGCTCGAACATTTGCAGGCGGAGTTAAAAGATGAAGAACATTTCTATTTAAACATGATCCTTCCTTTTGGAACCATTGTCAACAATATGACAGAAACAAAAAGAAGACAACAAGATCATCCATCCAAAAACCGGATCGGTCAATTAAATGCATGTTGGAAAGCAAAAGTGAAGAACCTACATCTCATTGTTCAGTCATGTGAACAAGCCATATCAAAGAAAGATAAATTATTCAAAGGACTGTCAAGAATAAACTTAGCTGGAAATACCAATGACTTCCAAGACCCCAACTTAATTGCAAACTCCTTGCCCTTAACTAGACAAGAGTTTGATAAACAGGTTGATATGTTTAAGGCATTGTCTTTGGAAAAGTTTTAAAGCATCCTTGAATATGATCAAGCTCACGTCGACAACTGGCTAGTTGACTATTCAGTACAGAATGAGGAAATTCATCAGGCTCTGTGTAATCTTTCTTTCGACTTCTGGGAATTAGAAAACGATCTTTTCAACATAAAAATCCAAAATGAGATCAACGTCACCCCAATGAAAAGCTACATTGAAGAATGACTCGAAAGAGAATTGAAGCAGGTCGTCGACCAAAGGCAACAGGAAGTTTCCATGATTCCAGCAGCCATCGACGACATCAATGAAGCGGAAGCCGCAAGCAAATAGCAAAAGGGCTCATATGTACCATCATTGTAAGTCTATTGATCGCATCATGCTTTGTTTATCAACCTAGTTATTACACTTTTTTAAATAGAAATGTGTAGCCAAACACTTATACCTTTCAATTTATTTTTTTTGCAGGTATTGCACTCTATCTTCTTTCTACAGTCTTGTTTCTTGTACATATTTCTCTTATGGTCCGCGGGAGCCCCAATCTCAATCTAAATGACAAACGCATTGAAATTTCCAGTAATATGTAACAGACTTTTATTTTTTGATATATTTCAAAATTTCCAGTAATATGTAACAAAATTTTATTTTTTGACATATTTCAAATAAAACAGTTTTCGTATCTCCTTTTAAATTTATGTCCTCATACATTTTTATCTTTCACCAATCTATATGAAAAATGCATTTAAATTTCCAATTTTTTTCTTCCATTATGCACAAATTGTATTTTGTTATATACTTTAAGAAATAAATGTTGCTCTACATGCCACACGTCATTTACTGCATGGATACCACTTGTGCTTCATGTTGCTTGCCACATCTTCGCTGCAGTTTCCATCTACCTCTACTACTTTTTCCTATCCCACTTCAACCCAACACACTTAACCAATTATCTCTCTACGGGGTCACGCCTTAGCGCTAATGAAATGTTATGCCCCATGTCTTGTGTTTCAAGTTCCGCGATATACCTTTTGCACTGAACACTTCTGTCATTTACAATTCGATCCCATTTTCCACACTTTACCTTGTAACCTGCTTGGCAGGGACTACGCTGCCACGCAGCCTTGTTTTACTCTTTCATCCTTTAATATTAGTCAATGGAGAGAGTATCTTTTTAATTTGTTGAATACTTTTCTTATGCCACCTTTTGATTGCATTCCATTCACTCATGCAAGGGCTTCGTTTCAATTTTTCTTTTTAAAGAAACTCTGTTCTATTTTTTCTGTTTTGGAAATCAATCTATTATTAGCTTGAAAAAGTTTTTTTTGATTCTCTATCTATTTCAAAATTGAGCCTTGTTTTCTTTTCATAGAGTAATACTTTTAAAAATGAAAATTGATTTTCAAACAAGTCTAATCTTTCACCTCATTTATTTTCACTTTCAAACTTAGGCCCAATATCTCAATTAGACCTGATCTTTGGATTAAACTTCTTATTTATCTTTAAAACCTTGATTATTCTTCAATTTTCAAATTGTTCCCAATTTTCCATTTGGTTTGATTTTTGCAAATAGATCCCCTTTTTGTTGATTTCATTTTTCTTTTACCCTTAGTTTTCCAATCGAACACAATTTGGATTACGCCTCTTTATTCTTCCATTGAAAGTTAGTTCATCTTGATTTTGTAAGTGATATTTATTTTTAAATTAGGTCTCTATTTTGATTACCTTTTCTTTCTCCCTTCCAATTTGATGCCCAAGTCCAATATCTACATCAAACCTCTTTATTATAATATTTTAAACATTGTCTACCCAATTTTCCAATCGGTCTACTTTGTTGATTGAAATTTATTACTTACTACATATTGAATTTTTCTCTAGTTTGAGCGATCAGACCCAATCACAAGATTAACATTCTTAATTTTATTTGATTCCTATATCAATCCCCAATGCCTAAATCAAGCTCAATTTATTGATTGCTTCCTTTTGATTTAGCATTCAAAGGATTTAATTTTGGACTTGATTTCGTAATCAACCCTAATTTGATCATTGGGGCACCTCTTTTAGAATTCAAACATAGTTTTTTTCCCGATGCCTCAGTGGGGACCCAATCTTGAATCAAGCCACTTCCATTTATCCTTCTAAAGACATTCTTTTTAGTCCCAATTTCATTTCCACACTATTTTTAGATTGGATATCCTTTTAGTGTGACTCTTAAGACATTCAGGGACCCATCACCTTTATATGTTTGATAGTGTAATTGGATTTAATGCTTCCCATTCGAAATATTTACAATTAATACAGTGTTTGAGAAATATGTTGATCAAATCAAGGTAGGCTACCCATTGTTCTGAATGTATAATTCAAACTCGAATCATGAAATCGAATTTTGGTCTTGGGATTGTTTTGACATTTCACATAATAAATTTCATGTGCTAAGTTGTTTCAAATGGGTGTAATGTAGGATTACATATATGAATCCTAAAGGACAAGGTAAAAAGAAGAAGCCAATAGAGGAACGACCAATATAAGAGAAACTAGTGCTAGAAAATAAACTTGCTAAGAAAAGGCAACTAGCTACGAAAAACAATCACCCATACAGATAGTGGAAAAGTATTTCAAAAGCCCCATTTATAAAGACACTTTCCATAAAATTAAAATTGGTAATGTCCATCATTATGGTGAGTTATTTTGGTTGATTAAAATGGGAAAAGATTTCCCACTACCTCAAAATAGAATGAAAGCAATAGGAAGAGATCAATGGAGTACATAGCTTGTTAAAGTCCTATATTCATAATGTTGTTTCATGACTTGTAGTGTTGTGTGCATAAATTATTAGATAGTTAGATGATCACACTAATGTAAACTAGAGACAAATATATAATGAACAACGTAAGTGCATAGGATCTTTCTTGTTCACTAACCTAGAAGCATACTATAATTTTGCAAAATTTAAAGCATACAAGACAAATAAATGGATGTGAAAATTCACTCACACAAATGATTGTTATGGAATCCTATCTAGATCATATGATGATGGAAGAAAATTCAAAGTAAAGTATACCAAAACATTTCCCACTATCAATTTCAGAGGTACTTAAATGTTTGCTACTCAATTTGTAAGTAGGCTATATGGAGAAAAGTCATTTATTCATTTGAACGTAGCATGGGTTCAATTGATTTATGAAAGCCTAGAAAAGGGTAGTGTTTTCAATTGGGAAGCCATTCTATGCCATACTTTATGTGATATACCTGGAATAGTTAAAAAATAACAAGCAAATATATTGCGTAAGTAACAAGAACATCAAATATAGAGTAGAAATATAGAGAAAAAATAGAATATTGATATCACGGAAAACTTAGTTCACTTGCCTCTTCGAGGGGGAAACCTCCAAATGAGAAGAGCTCTCTTACAATAATCCTCAACAACTTACAATGGAGAGATGCACTCTTTAAATATAGTTCACAAGCCAAAATACCACGAGCCAATGCCATGGGTTATCCATAACTACTTCCTCTAACCAATCTTAACTACTTTTGGTCCCGATAATAATGAAGGTTGACCACTTATTATAATGACAACTAACTAATGACTAACTATGAGAGATTAGGGACAGATCCTAACATGCCCTCCCCCTTCAAAAGTAGCCTTCTCCTCAAGGTTGAAGATGTAGAAATTGTTGAAGGATTGTAGTTAGCTCCCAAGTTGCATCCTCTAGATATGTGTCCTTTCATTTGATCAACACTTCTTAGATAGTCCGGCCCCACAGGTGACGCTCTCGCTTGTTGAGGACATATTTAGGTTGCAACCAAATAAAGCCTTCTTCATCTAGTTCAGGTAGGATGGTTTGAACCCTACAATTATGAACCACCACTTTCTTCAAAAAGGAAACATGGAACACCAGATGTATTTTGGAGGCAGTTGTAAGTGCAAGTTTGTAGGCAACTGAACCAATGCATTCAAGAATATGATAGGGGATATAAAATTTGGGTGCCAACTTATGGTGGCCCTGAGATTTGAGAGATGTTTTCTTGTAAGGTTGGAGTCTAATAAACACTTGATCACCCTCTTGGAAAACCATTTCGGAGCATTGTTGGTCAGCTTGTTGCTTCATACGATTTTGGGCCATGTGGAGGTTTTCCTTTAGAGCTGCAAGGGTAAGTGCCCTACCTTGCAGAAACTTGTCAATATCCTAGACCTTCGATGTGCTTGGAAGATAGTAAGTTATTGTAGGGGTTGTTTGCCATACATTGTTTCATATGGTGTCATTTTGGTGGTTGTAAGGTAAGAAGTGTTGTACCACCATTCTGCCAATGGTAACCATTGCACCCATTGATGTTGTTTGTCTGAAACAAAGCAATGCAAGTAAGTTTCCAAACACTTATTGACAGCTTTTGTTTGGCCATATATCTGTGGGTGGTATGTTTTGCTCATGTTCAATTGTGTGCCCTGTAATTTGAACAATTCCTACCAAAAGATGTTGGTGAAGGTTGGGTCATGGTCATATACAATGGATGTTGACATGCTATGCAGCTTGAAAATTGGATCAAAGAAAACTTGTGCAACTAGAGCTAGCATAAAAGGGTGTGGTAAGGCACAAATATGTGCATACTTGGAGAGGCAATTGACCACTACCATTATGACTCACCTGTTACCCGCTTTAGGAAGGCCCACTATAAATTCCATGGAGATGTTAGTCCAAATAGAAGTTGGAATGGGTAACGGCTGGAGAGCTTTGGGGTCTTGACAATTTCCCCTTTATGGCATTGAAAAATATCGCATTCGGTGACAAAGGTGAGGATATACTTCTTCATACCTTCACAAAAAAAGAGTGGTGAGCATGAGCATAGGTCTTTTGGAATCATGAGTGACCCAAAAGAGCCAAAGAATGCAACTCATTTAAGATCCTAAGCTTGAGTGTTGAATCCAGAGACAGAACCAAGAGATCCTTATATTTGAGTACATTGGCTTGCCAAGTATAGCCAGTGGGAATGCTAGTGTCATCTTGAAGTCGCTGAATGATCTGTGAGAAAGTGGGATGGGTGAGTCACTCATGTCGAACTTCATCAATCCAATGAGGGATGGGTAATGATAGAACAAAGAGGGAACCTTCATATTCATATTGTCTGGACAATGCATATTCCACTACATTGTATTTTCCTTTCTTATAGATGATATCGTAATCATAGCCCAACATTTTGGTCATCCACTTATTTTGTTTTGGGGATGACAATCACTGCTCGAGGAAATACTTGAGACTATGTTGATCAGTTTTAATATGAAATCGATGTCCCAATAGATATGGTTTCCAAGTGTGCACAGCATGGAGAATGGCTATCATTCCTTTTCATATTTAGATTTTCCCAAATTGCGGCCACTCAAAGCCTAGATAGTGAAAACAAGCGGTTGACCATCTTGGGTGAGGATTGCACCAATACCAATTCATGAAGCATTTGACTCAACAACAAAAGTTTTGTTGAAATCATGGACTGCTAAGACAGGGGTAGTACACATGGCCTGCTTCAAATCTAGGAAGGCTTGCTCAGTTGCAGGAATCCATTGAAATGAATTCTTCTTTAGAAAGTTTGTCAATGGATGAGCAATTTTTCCATAATGGTGGAAAAAAATCCTATAATATCCTATGAGGCCAAGGAAACCCCGAAGGCTTTTCAAGGTCTTAGGATGTGACCAATCCTACATGGATTGAATCTTGTTGGGTTCCACGTGTACCTCATCACAGTCGACAATGTGGCCCAAGTATTTGACCTCACTTGCCCCAAAATAACACTTGGAATTTTTTTACAAACAATTGATGGTCTTGTAACAATTGGAGTAGTTGTTCCACATGTTGAAGATGGGAATCCCAAGTGTAGTTGTAAATAAGAATGTCATCAAAGAAAACCAGAAAAAAATTCTGAAGGTATGGATTCAAGAGTTTATTCATGAGACTTTGGAAGGTATATGGAGCATTGCAAATCCCAAAAGGAATTACCAAGAACTCACAATGACCTTCGTGAGTTATGAAAGTCGTCTTCTGAATATCTGCTTCCTTCATCCAAATCTGGTGATAATCAGAGTGAAGATCCAATTTGGTGAAGAAACAAGCACCCTGGATCTCATCCAGTAGGTCATCAATGATAGGAATGGGAAACTTATTCTTATGGTCAATTGCTAAAGGGTGCCAAAATATGGACACATGAACCATGAACCTTCTTTTTTTAGGACCATTACAATAGGGGAGGAGTGTGGGTTGGTACTTGGGTGAATTACCCCAGCTTCCAATAATTCTTGCACTATTTTTTCTATTTCATTTTTTGTAGCAAAGGGGTACTTGTAGGGGTGTATATTGGGGGGATAACTCCTAGGCAGGAAAGGGATGTTGTGATCATCCTCACCCTAGGATGGGGGTAATTATGTGGGTGTCTCAAACACTCAGTGGTGCTTGTATAGGATAAGTTGTAGGTCCAGATGGATTGTTGAGGATTATGGCTCTTATACTTGGATGGAATTAAATTGGTAAATCACCCCATGATGACCTTTCTTCGGGAGTTTCTCCATTCTATGAGAGCTAATAATTTATGGGGACCCATCATGAAATTCGTGGAGGGTATAGGTGTGAGCCTATTGAGTAAAGCACATATATAACTCTTGATAATCCATGGTAATTGGTCCCAAAGTGCATAACCATTCACCACCCAAGAAAATATCACAACCACCCATGGCAATGGAAAACATGTGAGTTTTCAAGGTATAATCATCGATTTGGAGTTTGATATTCTCACATCGGCCCCCACATTTCACTGTACCACCATTAGCTATGAGAATTTGAAAATTCAAAATTGGTCAAATAAAACAATTGACATCCTTGGCTACCCTGTGATGAATACAATTATGGGTGCTACCGCTATCAATCAACACTACGAACAATCTTTGTTTGATCTAGAATTTGATATTTAATGTCTATGGAGTAGCAATACCAACAAGGACATGGAGAGACATGATAGGTTCTATCGGTTCCTCAGGAGGTGCAATGCCTTATGAGAGGGGTGGGGTGGGATCAATATCCTCTAGCTCGGGGGCCTCATCTAACATTTGGTCCTCTAACCCCTCAATATGGAAGAAATTATGTTCACAACATTTATGTCCTAGTGCATATTTGTCATCGCAGTAATAACAAAGCCCTTTTTTCCTACGTTCTGTCATTTCTGTTGGAGACACCTTTTGAACCTTCAAGGTTTGAATGGGAGCAGTGGTAGCCCCTGGACGAGGATGGTTGGGGACTAAAGAACAAAGGGTTTGTTCCTGAAGAATGGTCTCATCTTCCAATCCTAATTTTCATGCCTAAAACCAAGTAATATGATGATGCATGCAAACATGAGCACAAATTGCCTCCTTTAAGCCACTTATGAAACATTCAAGATAGAATCCATCAGATAATCCCTTGGTTCTGATAGCCAATTTTTCAAATGTTGTGATGAAATTGATGATCGACCATGTTTGTTTCATCTTGTTGAGGTTCCCCAAATAATGAGATCCCCTATCAAAATGTGCAAAAATAGAATTGGTGAACATGTGCCAATTGGGATGTCTTTGATAAAATTTCTTATGCCACTGCCACCATTTCTAGTGCTCTTGGTCTAAGTATAGAATGCATACATGGAGTTTGGTCTCATCATCTCGAATATAATGAAGGAAGAAGTAGTGTTCCATTTTGGATATCCACCCATCTAGGTCAGATCCATCAAATTTATGCATCTCTACTTTTGTAGTTTAGTCCAGGAGTTTGAAGAACCCCAAGGGCAGTGGGAATTATGAGTATTCTCATAATGAGAAGAATGAGGGGATTTAGAATGGTACTTTTAGAGCTTACCCTTGTCAAGTAATCCAAGGTGTTGGTAAATGGATTGCAGGTTGTTCTTTATATCATCCAAGTCTTGAAAGCACTTCTTGAGTTGACCAAGGTCCCCCAGGTTCTGTTTGATCTCAGAGACATTGTCATTCTAGTTAGGTTACCTTAGTGTCCCACTTGTCCCTAGTATGTGAGTGGGTGGTAGGGACCATTGTGGAGGATTAAGGACAATGCTACCATAATTATCAGCACAAGATAAGAATTTTTATGGGCTAGGTTCCAAATAAGGGTGTCAGGAAGGAGATCGGATACACAAAAAGGCTTTAAAATGATAGGAATCACTGCGATCAAGGAGAAAAGAGGAATCCAATGGGATAGGTCTCAGATAAGGATGTTGGCAGTCCCTAGAGTTTTTTTTTAACTCCTGCGGAGTTATACTCCAAGTTGAATAATTTTGCAGTGTCAGAATGTCCAAATTCTTAACATGGAGAAACATGTAGGAATTTCATAACCATAATGCAGGAGGCTAGGTTACACTGAAATGGATCTTGTCTTTTCTCTTTCTGTGTTATTTCTTTTCTTCTTTGTGTCTTTACTGAGAGTTATGTTTTATTTTAGGGTACCTACAGATAATGGTTTTCCCTGTGCTATATCTTTCTGATATATATGTGGGGTCGACAATAGTACTCGACCCAATATCTTAGGGAACCAACTAAGGAGACTAAACTATACCCTTATTCATCCTAACCGATTACCCTGGTATTAGAGAGTATATTCTCAGTGACACTATAGCAATAAGGCGGTTTATTGGTTGAGATAGGTGGGTTCTAGGAGGCCTAGGGAAAGTCCATGCATAGGTGTTGTTTGGTGCGATACCACTCGAAGGTGTACCAACAGGGGTTACAAAGGTGGCCAAAAAATGTGCACTTAAAAACCACTTAGACACATTATTTACACAAGCAATATTTGCTTAGACATATTATTTACACAAACTCTGTGCATGCACATAATTGTAAGATTCTAGATAATTATAGTAGAGCAATATGTACAAGTATAATTCCAGCAATCATTACCATGATAGAATTGCATAATTACCAACTCCTCTAGTGTACTTATGTCATTGATTGCATATACACATAATGTATAGGTCTAGGCAAATCTTAATAGAATATGCTCACAAGTATAGTTATAACTATGATCATCACTATTTGTAACATATAATTGTCATATCTGCACAATACTGGCAACAATAGTCAAGGATAATTACAACAGTAGAAACCCGTGACATCAGTCACATACCATGAATTTTGTACAAGTTTAATAGTAGGTATTTTCACTGGTAATTAAGATATCAAATACCCATATTGTAAAATAAACCCATCTAATCATCAACCAAGCATACCCCTCCCTGAAAGCTTCACAGGAAAATTGAGTCTTAATTTACAATTCAATTACATAGGGCACAAAAATAATTTTCTAGTACATTTGATAGCCAGCCAACTACTACGGATGTTCTCCTTTCCACCCAACCATAAGATCATATGCATTCACTCTTAGCATTCTGGCCACCCTCGTGCCAAGCCATGATACCAATAGGGAGTCTTTCTTAGGTTCTCAGCAAGATTTGAAGGTCACTCTCCTTCACTCTACTCTTTGTAGAGTTTTTTCGTACACCCACCTAGTCAAGGCCTCTTTGAGGTTTATCAGATGCCATCCCAGCATCAAGATCACGACCCTCATAGATCAGGTTGAGTTTTTTGGGTTCTTCGACCCAAGATTCAAGTTTTTGGATCTTTTTTTGTCCCTCTTTGTTTTTCACAATCAATCCCCCCCTTCTTCCATCTTCCCCAGTGTTATTTTCTTGCACAGCTCGTTAGGGAAGGTTCTTGACCAATCCTCTTCCTTCTATCAAAAGGAAATCTGTGGATCAATCCGATCTGCAGAATTGGTATGTTAATGTACCTATAGTTGACAGTCTCATCTATCCTAACCTCATCTCCCATACCTAGATTTATTTGGGGTAGTTGGTTGTCCAACTACCATATTTCCTCATTAATTGATTTTCCTTGAAATTGAGGCTAAGGAAAATAATTTGAATATAAAATATTATCAACAAGGAGGTTTGGGTCATATTTATCATGAGGGACCCCTCTCTATGTTTCCTCACTCTTTCCTCTAGTGGTATCATGGACATTACTCAAGGCTTCAACCCCATACTCATTTGTTGGAAATATTAAGGCTTCAACCCCACAAACAGTTGCTTCAGCATCATTTTCCTTTTCTTGGTCTGGTCCTTTCCCAGACTCTTGGAATTTAGCACATGTCTATGACAATTTCATATAGCAAGCATGTCAATTCATCATTTCATGCATAAACATTTTATTAATGTTCATAACTCAAGAGGGAATTTACAATCATCATAATACGTATGTGTGTAGTTTATGTATTTGCATCCATATTCATGTCTCATTTACTTGGCTCACTTTTTCCTTGGCATACCCATTGGGTGCATGA
>JZKD02S0063638.1:303060-319954 GCA_000966675.3 Picea glauca
CCCCTGGCCATGAGGTGGAAATTTTTTTAAGAATTCAAGACCAAAAATTCCAAAAAACATGCAATTATGCTACTTCAAATGCAAAGATTCCCTGAATCTAATGCAAAGCAACAAATTAAAATTTTGTGTTTCAAAGATAGCTAAAAGCAATAGCAAATATATTTAAAAACAAATCAACCCAAATCAATTTTCTCTTTTAACACGAACTATTCAATAAAAGAAAAAGAAGTTCTTCTACTAAATAATTCTAAAGAAAAATAGTGCTTTGTAACTGAAAGACACTCAAAGCAAGAGATCAAATATTTCAAAAGAAAACAAGATAAAACAAAACAAATAATGGCTAAAATCATATTCAAAGACTCTAATTAGAATATAATCAAACCCAACAATTCATCCCAAAACCATATCTAAAATCTGGGCAGGGAAAACCATCAAAAACTAAAAAATTTCACAAAATCGTCGCGGACTACCAGCTAGCACAGTGCGACGATCCTAGATCGTCGCAGGCAAGAGAAAATTGCGGTGCGAGGATGTCACATTGTGTCTAAATGAAGGATGCATGGATCCTATATCGTCACACTGTCTCTCAAAGCAGGGTGCGACGATCAAAGAAAAAAAGGAAAAAATAAAAAGCATGAAGGTTTTCCAGTGAAATTAAATAGTCAGAGAGTCAATATGGATCTCCCAGTGACTCGGAAAATAGAACCCAAGAAATAAAAGCAAGAAAGAAATACTACTAGGAAAACAAACCGATCCCCAATATGGTCGCCATTTTTTTTATCGGATAAATCGGTAAGTGCGGACACAAACAGATCTCCCTAGTTTCACCCCGAAACTAGAACAAAACAAGACAGAATATAAAACTTTCCTTAAGTTTTAATTATCAAGCATACTAACTAACAAAAGATAAATGGCATTCCTTTTAAATGTCATTTTTCCTCGCTAGTGTCATCCTCTCTCCGTGCCAAGGCTTATGGGATGTTGAACCTATAAAAATACACAAGACAATGAAGTGAACGCAACAATGTATACTCAACAAAACCTATGTATGTGATCAAGGAGTCATACAATAAAATAAGACCAATTTTATGGGAAATAAATACATCAATGTATTAAAGAATGTGGAAGAAAGATACAACCAGATGCCTTGATGTTTTCAAGTTCCTTCCAACAGTTCCCTTCTTCCCACACACTTCTGCTCCATGGATTATGAGATCAACAATCTATCTTGACAAAGCAAAGCTCAAAGCCAACATACAAGCTCCAAAAACTCCAAGCTACAAAACTCAAGAAATTTCCAAGTAACTTTTCCCATGAGAACTCTTCACCTTTTATAAGATGAAAAGAATAGGGTGAGGAGGTTAGGATGATCCCATGAGATCAGGGACGTGACTCAGTTCCAAACTGATCGGAGGCCACCTCACCCTTGAAGCTTCTATTCTAGAACTTTCGAGAAATTCCTCTTTTTCCTTCATACAAAAATCGTCGCACCCTTAACACTAAGCAAAATGAAATGATGTCGCAGGCCATTGTGGTGCAAACTGCGAAGATCCTAGATCGTCACACCCTTAACACTAAGTAAGGTGCAATGATCCCTTTTCCTAAGGTGTTTGACAAAGGAAAAGTATAATTTCATTTCTCTAGAAAAATTATCTTCATTCTTCTTCAAGGATTAAGGCCATTAATCCTTCTAACGACAAAGGGTAGGTTTACATCATTAACAGTCATACGGATGATGAAAATAATGTGTAACACTAAGTGGTAGAAAATTGAATAATGCTTGGTGAAGAGGAATAATAACATGATGATAGATTTCATAAAAATGTTCCTTGGTGTTTTCTTCCCATAGCTTAGAATGATAAATATGAATAGGTTCTACAGAACTTGGAGTCCAGTGCCATCCCATTTGAGGAAAACAAGTATGAAAGAAAATTTCATCCATTGTATAAGATGACATGTAAAATGGAGGGGATTGGCCTTCTTCTTTTAGCTTAAGAAAATTTTCAATGTGCCTATAAAGTTTATCATATAGAATAGTACCACAATTTAAATTGTAACCACTAATTACTCTGTGCATAATTGGAACCAATTCTAATTTTAAATGATTAGGGTTATTTTCACCATATAATCAACACATTAGGGTGGCGACATATAATTACCTTTCTTTGTAGGAAGAAGTAGCATATTTACCCAATTTGTCAGTTTTAAACTTATTCTCATCAGCCCACCAATATTTAATTAACTGTGGCAATTGTAAATCATATTGCACACATTCCTATTGATTAAACTTTTCTAGGAACTCTTTATTATAAAATATCTCAGGTTTGGGTAGTTTATACATTACTTGGATGTCTGCAAGCCTGAAGGGTCCAATAACCACCTTTTTATTGTTGACAATAGTTCATGTGTGGAGGTCTATGTTGGAAAACTGAGAGGGGGGGGTGAATCAGTTGTTACCGTGCTTAAACAATTATGCTTATCTTAAACTCTTTGCAGAGAACTCAATGACAATCACAATAATGTAGGGAGGTAAGAAATAGAACATTCAACATCACTCACACACATGAATTATACAGAGACAGATATTTCTTGAGGAAACCCATAAAGGGTAAAAACATATTCTTCTTGATATGATAAGTAATCTTTATTTCTGGTACATTATCATTCTTATGAGCACCAACTCATTGTGAGGCTACCACCTCTGTTTTTCAAGTTGTGACTTGCTGAGAGCACCAAATCTCTGGTTTCTCTAGCACCCACTAGAAGGAAGCACCAACTCCCTGGTTTCTCTAGCACCCACTAGAAGGAAGCACCAACTCCCTAAGTGTTCCAACAACAACTGGATGGAAGCACCAACTTCCAGTCACACAGGCACCGACCTGTATAATAGAGAACAATAGTTCTCCCTTGCACCACCCTACCACCCTGGTTTTTCTGGCTGCAACCAAATGGAAGCTACAACTCCCTGTGTTCAAACACCCACTTGAAACTCTGAGGACACCAATCCTCCCTAGAACCTCCCAACCACCCTAAAATATAAATCTTTTCCTTTTACCACTTTATCACAATGATACAGCATTTATCTATGGCTTACCAATCTCATCACTATTCTACTACAGTGCTCTGCTCTGCCTGCATCAGTGTGTCTCTCCTCATGTCTGTTGCGCTTTCTGTTCTTCTCTAAGATATGTGTTTATGTGCCTTTCTTCTTCTGTGCTTCAGCTCTTGCACACCGCATGCTTCTCCCCACATGAATCACACTCAACAGGAGCACCCATATCTTCTATGTTCTTCCTTTTTATACTCTTTGTGCACCAACTGCATACTTCATGCACTATGCCACTGCATGCTCTTTATAGCGTCAATGTTCTACCCTAAAGTTTGTTCACTGCAACTCTTCCTCACTCCTACATAGATCGACATAAGAATCACTTCACTTCTCTGTTCTGCATGCTTTTATGGCGTCAAGTCATCTCCTGATCATCATGGAAACTCTTCATCTTCCCTGGCGGTTAGCTCCATGCATTCATCATCACTAGGCATTATGCTGAGATTCTTTGCCTTCTTTGGCAGTGCGACTCTTCGTCTACTCTGTCATAGTCGAGCTCATCCTCTATGTTGTAGTTACAGACTTCGACACTTTTCAATCTGTCAATTGTCTCTATGATGAGTCTTTATTCCACTGGCAGTTACCTTGAGACTCTTCAGCTTCTCTGGTGATCACCCTCCAGCTCCTCAAGTTATCTGGCCGATGCAATCACTTCATTTTGGCAGTTACAACAAGTCAAGTATGGCTTCTTTGGCATCTAAGCCCCTTCCTTCACGTGACCACCGGTGGTGACCAAGCGCTTATTCAAAAAGGTGCTTCCCAATTTCTGTCTAGTGAGTGCTGGATCCGTTTCATGATATGACCTTCGGCTATGAGCTTCATATGAACACGCGATTGCATGAACATCCAAAGGTGGTTTAGACCAAATTTCTTTTTGCCCTGCAATTATCCATGAGCCTCCATGCGTCCTTTCTCCAAAACCATGGTTTTGATTGCATCCTGCTCATGAAAGATTAAGGCCCGAGCATGTTTTGGCCCCGCAATGGAGCATCACCGTTGATCTCATGATCTTGATGGTGCCCCTGAAAGGATGGTTCATATCTATCTTCTCAAGTCTGCGGACCAGATCTCTCCTTCCTCCATCAACGGCTGAGATTTACTCTGTGATCTGGGATCTGTGAGATTCAAATATAAAACCATGTTGATGTTGACTGGACATATTCTGGAATGGAAGATCTGTTGACATTTGTCCTCTTCAATCGATGGCTCTTCCTGCTTTCCTTTTTCCATGCGCGATCCTTAGACTCAGCGATCAGATGACACATGTCCCTCCAAACCAACGGATGAGATTGATTTCACGATCCGAGCTCCAAGAGTTTCAAAACTCAAATTCTCATTTTCTCCCAGATCATTTCTACCGGAGTCCACGATCCAACGATGTGTATTCCCCTTGGATCAACGGTCGAGATCTCCTTCGGGTCTCTAGACTTCAGATATTTCAATTCTCAAACTCTCATTTTCTCTTCCTTTTCTTTTTCCTGGAGTTGACAATCCACTAATGTGTGTCCTCTTTAATCCAACGGCTATCCTCTGCCTCGGGTACTTCGGTCTTCGAGACTTCAGGTATTTGGGCGAGTACTGGTGGTAAAAATCCCAAAGAAAAACTCTTGGAGTGACGTAACTCTTGCATCACTCGATGACGTGTCATGAGTCAAGCAGTTGCCACATGTCACTCGGATTTGTGATTTCCACGTACCTGAAATGTTGAATCAACTTGACACTTGTCATTGTCTAATTGTGTCATGTGTCCTGCCTCATGTCCTTGAGGACGAGATTTTTTGATGTAATCTGCTGATGTGGATCTCCCTAATCTAACGGTCATTGTCTGATCTCCAGATCCAACGATTGATGGAACTTCGCATTCTAGGGATTTCAGATCTCAAACTTTTAGGAGCGTAACCTCCTCGCATCTCTATATCCGAAGTGAGTGTTGTTTGTTCAATCAGGATCTTGGATCGATGGCTCGATCTTTCTATGATGCAAATTTTCTAGATTATCCTGTCCTTCCACTCGAAATTGATCCGACGGTTGTCATTTACTCTAGCTCTCCGGACTTCAGGTTTTTCAAGTCTCAAACTGAAAAATCCTCAAAGTGATTTGCTCTGGAGTTGAGGATCGTGTGCCACTTATCAGCCTTGACGATGGACGGTCCATGTTTACTTCAGGACTTCGATACTTTGACAAGTCCACTCTCCTACGCTCATCAAAGGCTTAACCTAATTGCATTTATTTTCGGATCCAATGATTGTTCATCCTCGGTGCTCAGATCCAACGGATCAGATCTGTATGTCTCCTATGTTCTCCCTCTAGTCACTGGACGTTGATATAATGGTCATCGAGTATTCAATATTGGTTATGCTTCTTCACCTGAGCTTACCTTTGATCCTTTTGTGAGCCACGACCTTTGATCCTTCTGTGAGCCTTGATGTATGGGATCTCGTCTGCACATCTCAGAACGTTATCTCTCCTGAGCTTTGATCTCTGCATATTGTTTTGCTTCTTCACCTGAGCTTATGTTGTTCCTGTTTCGACATCGATGCACACTCTGATCTTACCATCAATTACAAGCACACTCTTCCTGTAAACATGCCAACAATATCCCCCTTTGGTATTGATGTCAACCCTGAACAGTTGCGCTAATCTGTTTGGACCTCCAACTATAGCATCCGGACCACTCCTTTTCTCCCCCTTTGACATCAATGTCAAAGAAAACATGTGCACCCAGAGCTTTTCCAGTACTTGTCGTAGGTATCATATATTAAACCAATACATACTCCCCCTGATAGGATGGATTCTCTTATTTGTATCTAACCCACAGTCTTATGCTTCTAATTCTTGGACTTGTTCATCTTCAACTTCAGTTGTGTCCTCTGTAGCAGACTCAATATTGCTCACCTCAATCACTGGGACTCCTTCATCAACCTTTTTTTGTCATAACTGAATGACTCCCCCTGTCACACTTCTCTGGTCTTCTATTATAGTAAATTCATTTTTCTTCCATGATGCCTATAATACAAGGCTTTTATGATCATATTCATTACAAGAAAAAACCATTACAAACACTCTCATACCTGCTTTCCCTTTTTTTAAATGAAGGACCTGTGTTAGACTTCTTAGGAGTATTGATTTATTCCTTGTTGTATCCAAGACCGGATTTTTCATTTGGTAATATCTGACTATCCAAGAGCTCATCTAGGGTCATGGAGTTGTTCAAGAACTTGATTTGGTTGTTTGACTTCTCAACCTCCACAACTTCTACTTCTGGCTTATGACATGATTCGTCTTCTACTTCTTCTTTTCTTGCATGGGAGGATTGAATATCAACATCATTATCTGTCCTTATGCCTTTAGCCACCACTTGTCCTGAGTTTACATTTTTCACCTTACAATCTTTGGACGTGAACACCTCTTCACAGCCTCTGTCACACATTTGACTTATACTGAGCAAATTATGTTTCAGATCATCTACAAGCAGATCATCCTGAGAATCTCCTTTGCCATTTCTCAAGATCACCATCCCTTTATCGTTGATTTTACCTGGTTCATCATTTTCAAAGATCACATTTCTTGTTTTTCTTTTTCTTATAGGTAGAATCTTATCATTTTCTCCAATCATGTGCTTGGAACATCCATTGTTTATATTCCAGGAGTCCTTTTTTTTTGAGTTGAAAGTACTAGACCACATTTTTCACTATCTTTCATTTTCCATGTGCTGGCCTTTCTAGCTAAGAGCTTTACGCTTGGATCTACTTTGTAGTTCTTCATATGGCAGTTTGCAGCGTTGTGGCCAAAGTTATGACAGTTATAGCATTCAAGCTCATTGTTCAATAGGTCAAAGTGTTTGTTGCAACATTGTCTACTCATTGACTGTTCATTATTTCTTAACCTCCTCAGTTGCATGTCTCTAAACTTAATTTGACCATTTGCAGTGTGTGGTTGTTTGTTACTTGGTTGTCTCATTCTTTGTTCTGGAAGATATTTATTCCTTGGGTGTCTCGATTGCTTATGTCTAAATCTTAAGGAACAATTTATAGCTTTGTGGCCAAAGTTAGAACAATAGAAACAATATCCATAGAAAAAATCTTTGTACCTGGAAAATGGTTGTCTTCTTTGAGCAGGTCAATTTCTTCCATGATAATGATTTCCTTTAGCATAGGGTGTATTATTTCTTTGTTCTACAGATTCATTTCTGGCACCTTTTTCTTTACTCCTCCTGGGTGGCTGATTATCTTCCTTTGTTTATGCAAGTTTGTTGTTGTCATTGGTTGTAGATTTGACAAACTTGATGGAGTCTTTGTTGCTTGGTTGACCACTACTTGATCGATCTTCATAACCCAAACAAGTTTTCAACTTTGGATTCCTTTATTGATTCAGAATGATGGCTAATCCTTCTGAGGCTTTGATACTTGACAGATTTTGATGATACAAAGCTTGAAACTTCTCCAACTCTTTCCTACTTTTCACTACTTCTTCTTCCAGAGCTTCACATATTGCCTTCCTTTCTGATAATTGTTGTTTCATAATGTCTTCGATTTTATTTGCCTCTTCTAATTCCACTTTTAACAGGGAAAAGTCTTCATCAGTTTTTTTACCGCCTTTCTTGAACTGTATCAGCAATTTCTTTTTCTTTCTCTTCTTAAATATAAGTCTGTCAATCTCTTCCAAAGCATTGATCAACTCTCCTTCCAAATCAACCACAGCTTCTTCATCATTAGCATCACTTCCTGTGATTTTATTATCATAATAATCTTTGTCCATAAGCATGAATTCATTTACCTTATCTTCACAGTAAGAGTCACTATCTGTGTCTTCTGAAGAGTCGTCATTGTTTACACATAAACTTTTCTTTTTGCCAAATCTCTTAGGTTTGTACTTCTCCTCTCCTTCAGAGTTCTGGTCCCTCTGCTTCTATGGACACTTAGATGCAAAGTGACCTATCTTTCCATAGTTAAAACATTTGAAGGGAAATTTTCCTTGGTACTTGCTTGATCCTTTCTTTAGTCTTCTCACAAATTTTTCTTCAATTTCATCAGCCTCAGAATCCTCATTTTTGTCTGCTTTAAATTATTCTTCTCTAGTGATAGATTTATCTTTACTAATACTCATTTCATAAGCAGTTAGAGTTCCTATGAGTTTATCAATAGACAGATTCTTAAGATCATTCAGTTCTTCTATTGTAGAAACTTTTGGATTGAATCTATCAGGTAGAGATGTTAAGATCTTCTGAACTAGTAATACATCTTCAATATTCTCACCGAGACCTTTCATGGCATTCACAAGCTCCTCAAATCTTAAGAAAAATTTATTAACTATCTCATCCTCATTCATATTTAGTTGTTCAAACTGTAATCTGTAGGTTTGAAGCTTGGCATTCTTTACCTTCTCATTACCTTCATAGCTGCTAATGAGTTTGTCCCACGTTGCTTTGGCAGTTTCTAAGTGCATAACTTTTACAAATTATGCTTGTACAAGCCCACTCAGAATAGCATTCATAGCCTTAGCGTTGAAGTTGAATTCTAGCTTGTCATCCTTGGAAGTTAATACAAGCGGCTTTACATAACTAGTCTCTACCACATCCTAGACATCTACACCTAAATCCATTATGTAGGTTCTCATGTTAACTTTCCAAAAGCCAAAGTTTGTTCCATTGAACATGGGGGCCTTATTGGTTGAAGTTCCTCCATGGATAGTCATGTTTAGGCTCTAGGATATACCCTTAAATAAATGGAACTTGATCTGATACCAATTGTTGGACAACTGAGAAGGGGGGGTGAATCAATTGTTACTGTACTTAAACAATTATGCTTATTTTAAACTACAGAGCACTCAATGACAATCAAAATGATGCAGGGAGGTACGAAATAGAACATTTAACATCACGCACACACATGAAATATACAGAGACAGATATTTCCTTAGGAAACCTATAAAGGGTAAAAACCTCTTCTTCTTGATATGATAAGTAATCTTTATTTTCTGTACATTATCATTCTTATGAGCACCAACTCATTATGAGGCTACCACCTCTTTTTTGCAAGATGCAACTTGTTGAGAGAACCAACTCTCTGGTTTCTCTAGCACCCACTAGAAGGAAGCACCAACTCCCTAGTTTCTCTAGCACCCACTAGAAGGAAGCACCAACTCCCTAAGTGTTACAGCACCAACTTCCAGGCACACAGGTACCAACCTGTATAACAGAGAACAATAGTTCTCCCTTGAACCACCCTGCCACCCTGGTTTTTCTAGCTGCAACCAGATGGAATCTACAACTCCCTGGGTTCAAGCACCCACTTGAAACTCTGAGGACACCAATCCTCCCTAGCACCTCCCAACCACCCTAAAATATAAATATTTTCCTTTTACCACTTTATCACAGTGATATAGCATTTATCTATGGCTTACCAGTCTCATCACTATTCTGCTACACTGCTCTGCTCTGCCTACATCAGTGTCTCTCTCCTCATGTCTGTTGCGATTTTTGTTCTTCTCTCAGATATGTGTTTATGTTCCTTTCTTTTTATGCACTTCAGTTCCTACACACTGCATGCTTCTCCTCGCATGAATCACACTCAACAGCAACACCCATCTCTTCTCTATTCTGTGTTTTTATACTCTTTGTGCACCAACTGCATACTTCATGTGCTATGTCATTGCATGATGTTTATAGCGTCATTGTTCTTCCCTACATATTGTTCACTGCATCTCTTCCTCACTCCTGCATAGCTCGATAGCATAATCACTTCACTTCTCTGTTCTCCATACTTTTCTCACGTCGAGTCATCTCCTAATCATCATGGAAACTCTTCATCTTCCCTGGCGGTTAGCTTCATCCATTCATCATCACTGGGCGTTATGATGAGATTCTTTGCCTTCTCTAGTGGTAGTGTGACTCTTCGTCTACTCTGTCACAGTCGATATTATCCTCTCTGTTGCAGTTACAGACTTCGACACTTTTCAATTTGTCAATTGTTTATATGATGAGTCTTTATTCCACTGGCAGTTACCTTGAGACTCTTTAGCTTCTCTGGAGATCACCCTCCAACTCCTCAAGTTCTCTGGCCGATGCAATCACTTCATTTTGGCAGTTATAGTCAGTCAATTATGGCTTCTTTGGCTTCTAAGCCCCTTCCTTCGTGTGACCACCGGCGGTGACCAAGCGCTTATTCAAAAAGGTGCTTCTCGATTTCTGTCTAGTGAGCACTGGCTTCGTTTCACGATATTACTTTGGTCTATGAGCTTCATATGACCACGTGATTGTGGGCGCGTCCAAAGTTGGATTAGAAAAAACTGTGTTTCACCCCGCAATTCTCCATGAGCCTCCACGCATCCTTTCTCCAAAACCGTGGTTTCGATTGCGGCCCGCACATGAAAGATTAAGGCCCGAGCATGTTCTGGTCCCAAAATGGAGCACAATCGTTGATCTCATGATCTTGATGGTGCTCCTGAATGGGAGGTTCATATCTTTCCTCTCAATTATGTAGACTATATCTCTCCTTCCTCCATCAACAGTTGAGATTTACTCTGTGATCCAGGATCTGTGAGATTCAAATCTCAAACCCTGTTTTTGCTGACTAGATATCTTCCAGAATCAAAGATTTGTTGACATTTTTCCTCTTCAATCGATGGCTCTACCTTCTTTATTTTGTCCACGTACGATCCTTAGTCTTAGCAATCAGATGACACGTGTCCCTCCAAACCAACGAACGATATCAATTTCGCGATCCGGGCTCCGGGAGTTTCAAAGCTCAAATTCTTGTTTTCTCCTAAATCATTTCACCTGGAGTCCATGATCCAACGACGTTTTTCCCCCTCGGATCAATGGCCGAGATCTCCTTCAGGTCTCCAGACTTAGAATATTTCAATTCTCAAACTCTTGTTTTCTCTTCCTTTTCTTTTTCCCCGAATTTACAATCCACTGATGTGTGTCCTCTTTAATCCAACGGTTATCCTCCACTCCGGGTACTTCGGCCTTCAGAACTTCGGGTCTTTGGGTGAGTACCAGTGGTAAAAATCCTAAAGAAAAAATCATGGAGTGACGTAACTCTTGTATCACTCACTGATGGGTCATGACCCGAGCAGTTGCCATGTGTCACTCAGATTTGTGATTTCCACGTACCTAAAATGTCGAATCAACTTGACACTTGTCATTGTCTGATTGTGCCATGTGTCCTACCTCATGTCCTTGAAGACGAGATTTTCTAACATAATTTGTTGACGTGGATCTCCCTGATCTAACTTTCATTCTATGATCTCCAGATATGATGGTTGACGGAACTTCGCATTCCAGGGATTTCAAATCTCAAAATTTCAGGAGCGTAACCTCCTCGCATCTCTATATCTGAAGTGAGTGTTATTCGTTCGATCAGGATCTCGGATCGATGGCTCAATCTTTTTGTGATGCAAATTTTCTATCTTATCCTGTCCTTCCACTCGAAATTGATCTGACAGTTGTCATTTACTCCAGCTCTCTGTCTCTCCGGACTTCGGAGTTTTCATGTCTCCAACTGAAAAATCCTCGAAGTGATTTTCTCTAGATTTGAGGATCGTGTGCCACTTGTCAGTCTTGACGATGGATGGTCCCTATTTACTTTGGGACTTTGACAAGTCTTCTCTCCTACGCTCATCAAAGGCTTAACCTTCTTGCATTTATTTCTGGATCCAATGATTGTTGATCCTCGATGCTCAGATCCAACGGATCAGATCTATACGTCTCCTTTGTGCTCCCTCTGGTCACTGGACGTTGATCTAATGGTCATCGGGTATTCGATATTGGTGATGCTTCTTCACCTGATCTTACCTTTGATCCTTTTGTAAGCCATGACCTTTGATCCTTCTGCGAGCCTTGATGTATGGGATCTCGTCTACGCATCTCAGAACACTATCTCTCCTGAGCTTTGATATCTGTATAATGTTTTCTTCTTCACCTGAGCTTATGTTGTTCATGTTTCAACATCGATGCACACTCTGATCTTACCATCAATGAAAAGCACACTCTACCTGTAAACATGCCAACAGTCTACATGTTACAGATCCCAACGTATCATATCTTTGTATGTCATCAACCTAGGTCTTGCTGGAACTTTGTGTAACACGGACTTAGGAATTGTTGGAAACTTGGTCAATACTGAGAGGGGGAGGTGAATCAGCATTCGTTAATTATTTAAAATTTTAATAATTTTAACTTATTAACAACAATTGATCAACAACAATAAACTTGAATATAAAATCAGTACAATAATACAGGTTACATTAATTATTGGGAGACACCAATCTCCTTGTTCAGGGCTTCAACCCTAGGAAGAACCAGTTCCCTTGTTTTAGGGCACCAACCCTAGGAAGAACCAAATCCCTTGTTTAGGGAACTAACCCTAGGAAGCACCAACTCCCTTTTTTAGGGCACCAACCCTAGGAATCACCAACTTCCTATTGTCAAACTTTAATCAATAAAGGACATCGGTCCTTCCTTGCTCCACCCTCACTTCATGAGTATCTTCGACTTTCTTCCTTGGAATCTATACGTGTTTCTGATATTCTGATGTAGACCACAGAGACACTTTCTTTCACCTTGTTTTTCTACTTATATACTTTTCAAAAGGTATAATTTTGAACCATTTTTTCTTTTAGTAATGAAACATTGCACCCATTCATTTTATTAACACAAATGGTGATTTCATTAATTGATTTTCGTACAAACAATTAGACATTGATTTCATATGAATATTTTGGAGTGATGGAAATGAATTTTATGATTATACTACATGGGTTTTGTGTAGAACATGCCCAATTATCTGACTCGCGAGAAGTTTCCTCGAAAAATGTGCACGGCAGATGGTATAGACCCTTCTTTGAAAGCAACTTGCCCATATTTTCCTTTCATCATCGGATGCCAGATCGACTTCAGTGCATTTCGCATTTTCATGAATGTCTAAATTGACCTCCACATATCTCCTTTGTTGGTGACTATTTAAACTCAACTTGTAAACATTTTACTTCATGGTGTATACTAAAATCAGTTCCCTCTCAGTTGCTAGTCACTAAAGATTCGACATGGTCTTCACTCTTTTTCGTATTTTCTTCAGCATTCGACTGACAAACATCTTTCTTGGACCGATTTGACTAAGAAGAAAACCAAATTGAGATATTTGACTTTAGTCGTCCTGAGTTTCTTTGGTCGATTTGAATTTCCCGACTTAACTTTCTTTCAACTTCGACCTTTGGGGTAATTTAATTTACTTCTACTCGAACCAACTCGACTTAGAAGAAAAATGACTTGTGTAATTCAACTTTGGTTGGCTCGAGTTGCTTTGGTTTCTACTTTGACTTCGGCTTTGATATTTGACTTCTTCGATTTCAACTTCTTCTACTTATCTTAATTCGACCTTTGACTTCTTCAACTTCTTCAACTTCAACTTCTTGCTTAGATGTTTATACTAGACTTATTGACATCTACTTGATTCATTTTGTATCAATTCCAATACCAACTGCATGCCCAACATTGACCATATTGGTCCTCTTTTTCATCAATGCCAACCCCATAATACTAGGTTCAACAACAATATCCTGAAAAGTTCTTTCTGGGGCATAGGTACCATCATCACTCTCACTCTCTATTGTTGCACCAAGCTTTTCTTCCTCAAAAAGACTTAAGATATCATACCAAGTCTTGCTCCTGGAGTGCATTTTACAAGAAGTTTCTGAGAAGAGATCAGAGTTGGGATTTTTAAATTCTTGGTCTTCTGTCTATTAAGATGGATTTTGATTTCTTTCTTTTCTGGGCGCCATGGAAACTGATTTTCCAAGAATGGGGTCTGCAAACAAAATCTGAAATCAATAATAGCAATTAACTCTTGCAGAGAAATAAGAACACTGTATATTGAAATTTAAAACATATATGTTTCCAACTAATTACCATTAATTCATGGGTTCATACCATTAATTGTGAAGTGTATGGTGGCAAGACTTATTAACATTGAAAAGTTGGTGCACATATGATCAATGGCATAAAACTTTGAATTAATTAACCCTAGATTTATTCTTCAGTGTATCTAATTACTATCTTAATTCTCGGACATTGGAACTCGGGACATCAGGGATTGTATTTATCATTTGATACTCGATATGACGTGGAAACCTATAATTAATCCTTTTCATAATGCTCGTGTTAATCTTAATTACCACATTAATCTATAACTATCACTTAAATTCTCGCATGTCGGGCATCGGGGTAAGATAAGTTGACATGGTGATTATACACAAGTTCCACGTGTCATACATAAATGATCAAATCAACAGTTTGATGGGGTTAAAATCAATGACACATGCCATACACGTAGGATGGGTGACACATGTATGGGGTTAAGTCGATGACATGTCTTAAAAATATATATATGGAAAATATAGGTCATGATGTGGTAGAGGCAACATCATTGGGAGTGGTGTAGTGGTATTATCAATCTTTCACTAGAGATAACAACATTGGGAGTGGTGTCCCGGTCTTATCACATCTTTCACCATTAAATTTTTCTTATAACTTTAATACCACATGCATGCGTGAAACCTTGATATCTGTGAGCTCTAGAATGTAGAACACATCAGGTCTAATGCTTGGGTTTTGGACGCTCGGCCTACATCGTAGTTCTAATTCAAGTGACTTCCCTTCTTCAGATCTGGCCCTTCTCTGCGATCAACGTCCATCAATATCTAGGTACCCACAAGTTATCTATGTGAAGGCTATTGAAACTTTGTACAGGAATCCCTTGGGCTTGGAAAGAAATAGATTTCTTAGATGTGAAGTTTATTATTTGTTGAATCTCTATGAACTTATTTTCATTAACTCACCTTCCTTATCTCACCCTCTGCTTTGATTTCCTTTTTCTTGGTTTTTCGTGTTTGGTTTCTTCATATCTTTCTCTCTTTCAATATTCCCTTTCCCTCTCTCATATCCCTCTCCTTTCAGCCCTCTCGACCCTTCCCCCTTCCCTATTAACCCAACCCCTCTCCCATTTTTCCCTCAGGACATCGTCCTTGATCCATTTCTCTCTAAACCTTTATACTTCTCTCGGTTTATATTGACCCATGTTCAAATTTCCTCTCTCTTTTGTATCCTTCTTGGATTTGTTATGTGGACTTTTCAAGTGCCAATATTACTCATCTCTGGAAATCCTTTTTTTGTTGATCCTTTAGTGAAATTTCTACAGGGTGATCATTTCATCATAGAGATCAGGGATAATAGAATATTGAGCTTGGATATTTCCATTACAATGGATCCTTTGTGGGTCGAGGTCAAAAGATATTTGAAGCCTTTTGAGACAATATTGGAAGGAATATAGGAACAATATAGTGAGAATTCAGGAAGAATAATCACTATGGAAAACATAGTGTCATTCGTCCTTAACAGAACAAACAAAATTATTCAAGAGAATAATCAATCAAGAGAAATGGACCAAACAATACTAATGCCTGATCCAGGTGGATATTGGTGGCCACCCATGTATTCCAATTGGCTCATTTTGACAGTTTTTAGTCCAGCACGTTCTTCTGTAATTCTTTGTAATTGTGGGTTATACACTTCTGGGGTTGACTGAAGCCCTACACAGCTTCCAGGTGTATATTGGTAGCCTCCCACCTAATCCAACTGGATTATTTTGAAATTTTCCATGTCAGTACATCTTTTTGTACTTCCAGGGCCGTTTTGGGGCCCTAAACAGTGTTTTTTTGGCTTCCACGATCAAAATATAGACAAAGTCATATTTTGACAACATAATGTGTAGTTATAGAAAATACCTTTCCAACGAGCTATCAAGCGCATAAAACGGAGTTCGAATGCAAAAGTTATGACCCTAGTAAGTTGAGGTACCAACTTACGCATCGAGGCCCACATCAATTTTGGCGTTTCATCTCCTAGGGTTAGGTTTTTGGATGTCTAGGGTTTTCTCACTCATGACTAATCTTAAAAAGGCCTCTAGAACCTCATTGTAATCATTCTACTCATACGGATTCACATAGCAACCACATATCTTCTCATAGATAGCTACCACCATTCAAGCAAGTTGTTTTCAGTCAGTTTTACAGTTTCAGCCTATTTTGTTTATTCAATAGAAGTTATTGTTCACTAGATATTTATTGTTACTCTTTGTATCTCTATGTTATTGTATTCATTATGTTATTCATTTTGTTCTGCTCATAAATCTGGATAAGTGGTATCAGAGCGGTCTTCTCTTCATTTATTTTTCTTCGTGCATGTCCCCGACAAGATCTATGTACAAGAAGTTGGTGTTATCACTGAAATTTCATCTGCACATGGCGACAAGAACTCCACATAATCAAAATAGCAATGAAGTCATTCATGGCACTGAATTAATTTCACAGCACTCCAGAAGGGCCAAAAACTATACAAAGTAACCAAAAATTGAAGGGCGCTTTACAGCAGTTTGGTGCGCGGGCGCATGCGCAGGACAAAACGTGTTATTCGTGCATGCGCGCTCGACGCGCGGCTGTCAACACAAAAACCCGCGCATCTGCTAAAACGGTGCATTAATTGAATAGGTTGGCCTCCCAACCGCTTACGGACCGGCTCCCAAGATGATTTGACTCTCAAATTAGAGCCGGATCCGCAAAATCGACGGGTTAATGACCTAAATAAACCCTAAAAGGGTCCCTGTTCACACTTTGAGAAGGTTACGTGACCGCCCGAGGAGTTGCTATAAAAAGCCGTGAGGATACACTATTTTGGCAAGGAATTCTAAGCACTGTTATGTTGTTCAGATGGTTTAAGGGCTCATCCTT
>JZKD02S0063638.1:334274-361890 GCA_000966675.3 Picea glauca
TAGGAGGTATAATTACAACTAATGGCCTAAAGCCGACATAAATAAAATAACATTACTAATATAATATGCCCCAATTAAGGGGTAATGAGCCAATATTAGGGCTTAACAGTGGGTGCCTATAACTCTTTGAGAGAAGTCTTGTATTCCAAGTGTTACATAGCTTCGAGACATCCTATCCAACATGTTACTGAATCCCTAGAAGGGAAGAGGTACATCTGAAGGGATGTGGAATAGTGAAGGGGTACACTTCCTAGGGTGGGATAGGTTGTGGGGAATGAGAGGTTATGAGGTGAAATAGTTGCTAGAGTTAGTGTCATTGGCCTTGCCTTGGTTGTGTGTTGTTGAACCTTAGTTTGGCATGGGTAGCCTTTGCCCTGGTGGAGTAATAAGCCCAACTCGGGGGTAACCTACTAGTGAGAGGGAATGAACAATAAATTCTATGGATTATAGGAATGGCTGAGGTCTACATCCAGTTGGTGATTTTCATTAAAAGATAAGTATCCTTTTATGTGTTTATAAGAATTATTGTGTGGTTAATTGTGTTAATTTTGTTCTGGTATAATTATTTTATTTATGCATGGAATATATGTCATTAGGACTGCATAATTGTAATACCGTTGTTTACCTCAGTTTGTAAATATAACTATAACTGGCCAAGAGACTATGGCAGACTAAATGTGTGTGAATGTTTTCTTTGATGAACCTTGTATAAAAGGGGTCAATGTATGAATTTTTGTTATTAATAGAATTTGAATATGTGTTGCATAATTGTTGAAAGGGGGGAAGTTTTCCCAAATAGACCATGGATTCTATGAGAGAGATGGTGAGGGGAAACCAAGAAAGGTTGAGATGACCCTCACCAGACCAGTACCTACTGGGTGTAATTTCTCAACAGTCCTCTATCTCATAAATCAATTACCAGTCAGGCTGGTAATTGAAAGGCCATCCTCAAGAATTAATGAGGAGATGGGGCAGGGTACCTATCTGTAAGGCTTCTAGGCCTGACTACGAATGGAGATTCAGAACCATGCAACCTTGCTAAGGAAGGAAAGAAAGGAGGTAATTTGGGGGACAAAGATAGATCTGGAGGATAGCAGAGTAGAGAAAACACTTTCCCGAGAAGAGAAGGAGATGATACTTTGACCCTAGACTTGAGAGGAAAATTATGAGCAATAAGTTTGATCTAACTTTAAGAAAACATGGGCAGGTTTTGCCTACAAGCTGATAAATGAGGATGATGAGTGACTGGGTAAGTACTCGTCTAGACCTCCTTGCTTGGAATAGAGAAAACCAGTTGTGAAGTTCTTGTGGGAGGAGGAGAGTAAACTTTGTCCCTAATTATTACAAAGCAAAGAGAAAGAATCTCTCTCAGAGCATCATGGTCTAGCTTGGGGGAGGCCAGTGGTAAATCCCTCAAGAGTGATTTGCCTATGGTTGGGAGGAAACGAGCACCCCTTTCAGCAATTGCCTCACATTTTCTATTTTTGATAAGTATTCCCATACTTTGTGTTATATATTGGATGTGATGTTTGAGTGTCTATGTTTATGGTTAAGTCTTGTAGTATTTGAACAAGTTATTACATAGGCTCTTTCACTTCCGTAAACTATTATATTTCATGGCTTTAAACTTATCTCAGTTTTGCTGCTAGATAGTTATGAAATGTAAATCCGCAAGAGAGATGGGGTAGGAATAACTGAAACGACTAAGTCCTACTGATTCTTTGAATTTGCCATAGTGGGAATGTCAAGTTCCTCTCTATGGGAGAAGAGTGTTTCCCTTTCAGAATAACCACCCATCTGACTGAGGTCTCATGCCCAGGTCCTTAAACCATTTGTTGTAAAAGGATTTTTGCTTAGCCCCCAAGAATTCCCAAAGGGTCCATGTGACCAAGGTCCAAGAACCCTGCACTAGTCCGAAAGGAGCTAGCTCTTTTGGCTTCGGGACTTTATGAATTGTAACCCTACAACCCTTGAAAATAGTCGAAGGTTGAAGTTGTAAATTGATGAGGATCATCAATCTAGGGATTCATTATGGATCTCTCTTGGCCGTCAGATTGGACGTAGAAAGGGAAGCGTTAAGCGCTTCGACGATGTCTTACTTCGGGAGAATAGGAGTGGTCTAGCGTTGAAACTCCTAAACGTCGGAGTCACAGAGTTAATCCAGACCATTGAAAATGGAGGGACACATGTCCATATATTCATGGTTATCTGGGAGTCCAGGTATTCGGTGAATTAAGAGACATGTGAGTTTCCCCCAAAGCTATACGAACCAGATTAAATCTTGGTCGTAGACGCTAGGTACACATGGTGACAGATCTAGTGTGGTCCGGAGGGAAAGCCGAGAAACACACGTAGAACTCCTGAATGTCGAACTATCGATGTGACATGGACTGGCGATCCTCAGATCCTTCGGAATCCTTCCAAGCCATCGATATAAGGGACCCACCCTCGACTACCCAACTAACAGGGAACGTGACATTGAGCGACATGTAGCCCTACTCATTCCCCATCAAGTGTTGACCGATTGAATTAGGACCGTTGGATGAGTGGGTACGTGGCAAGTGATCACGTAGTTTGGAGACTTCGTACTCCAGAGGAACCCAACCAAGAGTTTATGAAGTACAAATCGTTTAATTCGTGAGCATCAAAGTGAATCTTGACCATTAGTAGGATGAGGACACTTGGCGCCATATTAGAGACTCTGGAGACTTGGCTCTTCGATGGATTTACGTCGAGAGGGGTCGATATGCCCCGAAGCCTAGAGCCACAAAGTAACGAGGATCGTGGATCTATGGATCCACGTGGATATTCTCAACTGTGTGATGGGGTGACGTGGGCCGTTTACGTCATCCTGGGTGATGTGGACCCGCAACCAAGGTGCCATGTGTCACCCAAATTTGGTTGATTAAACCATCCCTTGGGCCTATTAGAGAATGACACATGTCACCCCTTGACCCTTACCATGTGTCAACTATTGGTTCGTGCCCCCCTGGCCAACATGGTTGGTGACATGTTTGGGACTACGAGAGCCTAGATAGTTTCGTTTATAAGATTCGATCATAGGATGATAAGGGAAGATTCAACATAAATCGTCGATAGCCGAAGGGACCAAGTCACGCTATGTGAATTTAGGAGGTTTCAGCACAGGTTGTTAAATGAAGGTCCAGTGACGAATGTCGATGGATCAACGACGATCATCAACTGTCGAAACACCGAAACATAGGATGTTCAATGCTAAACGTTGAACGTCGATCTCCGAAAGGCTACGATTACGTGGAAATATTTTCGGAATTACGGGAATTGGAAAAATTTGTGTTACACACAGATCACTGAAGCCCCCTCCTTAACCGTAGGATATCGGTGGAGGACGTGGACCGTTGATATCCTTCGTTGTTCGGGGATCTGGGAGTTCAACAACACCGTTGGAACTCCTAAAGCTTGGGAACTTCGAAGTGTCGAAACCTTCGCTAAGCAGAACTCTTAGCTCTCGGTTTTCAGTCTGAGGTCACGAGGAGGACCCCACTAGCTGGTATAATTGCTTAGTGAGAGATGTAAACTTCGGTGGAGCAGAAAGAGAGGGTTTTTCTTAAATAAAGGTCCTAAAATGAACTAGGGAAAGTGAAATCTTGATGCCCCATCCCTTAAAGGGTATTTAGGGGTTGGGTGTGTTACAATTGGTATCAGAGCATGGAAACAACACTTGGCTTACTTAAGCTCAGGCACGAGTCGCATAAAAATGTTATTAGAGAACTTATAGGGTAACTCCCTACCTTCCCCCCCTCTATAATAAACTTGTTTGAACCTCTGTTAAAGAGAGGAACGAAAACTTCTACTATTGATAGATGTTTTGGAAGTTTGCACTGTAGGTTGCTAATTTTTTCCAAATAAAGAACTGACTTCACCTTGCAATAATATGTGTTGTTCATGAATTGGTAGATTAGTAACTAATAGAAAAAAAATTATCAGTAATCAAGCATTCAGTGAACAATAGGAGATATACAACGTAAAGGATGGTGACACATCAGGAGTTGGGGGAGAGCTCCCACAATAGAGAGAAAGAATCTAATGAAAGGAGGGTGGTGGAAACCCCTCCAAATTTGGCCGAAATTGTAAGGAGCCTCATGGCATAATTATAGAGTTATAAGGATGACAATGAAAGGTTGATCAAGGAGTAGGAAAAGCAGACTAAAATTAATGCAGTCCTACTACAAATCCTATCAGATATACAAAGGCAATTGCAACATGTTCCAATTGCCAGTCATGTGGACATGCATCATACTAAGAAAACTCCAAGTCCACCTGAGATACAGAAGCATGGTCCTGAAAGTGGCCACACCAGGAGCACCTCAAAGAAGGCCCAACATGGATCCAAGAGACATTCAATGGAATATTCCTCTTGTGAGGGCACCAGCAACTCCAAGGAATATTCTATTGGCAAAACTAGTTCCCATTCTCAGACGAGAGGAAAGAAGAGGAAACATTCCAAGAGTTGTGACCCTGAAGAATTCGAGAAAGCAAAACCACCCACCTTCGATGGAGAGACCAAGAAGGGGGAAGAAGCAAAATTTTGGATACTTGGCTTGAATAAGTACTTCAGAGTCCATGACTACTCTGAAAACTTAAAGCCTTGGATATCCCTTTTCAACCTGAATAGGAAGGCTTCCATTTGGTGGGAGGACCTTAGGAATGTGAAAGGATTCCATGAGAAGGACTTGTCATGGAAACAATTTGAGAAATACTTCAAGAAGAAGTACCTGTTAGAAAAGTACTTTGATGGAAAGACCAAGGAGTTCTATGAACTCAAGCTGGGAAAACTCACCATAGATGAGTATATCAAAAAAAATCTCGAGTTGATGAGGTATGTGCCCTATATAAAATATGAAAAGGTAAAGATGCAATGATTTATTAGTGGATTACCTCAGTCCTACAGGAACAAGATTGTGTTTGATGATCCAAAGACCTTAGAATATATTGTTCGAAAAGCAAGGTATTTCTATGAGAAATTCAAGAGTAAGACAGAACCCCATGAATAATGGAAGAAGAAAAACAATTTGGGATTCAAGAAGAAGGGGTTTAAACCCTCAATATTTAAGAGCCCTAGTAAGATCTCTAGGATGAGCCTTCCTACGAGAAGTGTGTATCAGCAAAACTTCTCATCCCAAAGTGGGAATAAACCATTCAGAGTAGCTCCAAGTAAGATTGACAACACGAAGAGAGAACCCTTGAAATGTTGGGGTTGTGGAGAAGAACATCTACTGAGGAATTGTCCACATAGGAAACAGAACCCTGGGAGGGTCTACAAAATCCAAGAGGCTACCACAGTCAATGATGTGGCTAGGATCTTGCCACAAATTTATGCAGCCTTGGATAATAGACAAGCTGACCACCAAGCTTCAGTGGTGAAGATGGAAGGTACGAATTCCAACCATCATGTTTCCATTTTAATTGATCCTGGTTCTAATTTGAGTTATGTTGCCCCTCAAATTGTTGAGAAATGTAAATTGCAACAAGTTAAACATGTTAAATATTGGTTGGTACAACTAGCCACTGTAACCAAAAGATAAGTAACAAAGGTCATACCAGCATGCCAATTTGTCATGAGTGGGATTCCCACCTAAACAAACCTAAACATGCTTCCTCTAGGATCTTATAACCTGTTGATTGGCATGGATTGGTTGGCTACTGATCTGGTATCTTTTGATCGAGTGACTTATAAAGAATTGCATTAAATGAGAACAAATTAAAGTGCACCATTAAAGAAGGAAAATCTCAATAATTAAGAGACATAAGCATCAAATCTGAACACAAAAACTTGATAACGAATTTCATCCCTGGTGGACTATGTCTCTGGGTCGTGCTCTCAAATGGGTAGGCTCTTTCATTAACTCAACAAAAGAATTTGGAAAAATACATAAGTATAACTCATTCTTAAATAAAGCTATAGAAATAATGCTTAGATTAGAAAACATATAGCACCACTGAATTTGTGGCGTCGAATTACCCAAAAATGATTGTCTCAGGCCCAAGAAGAAATTCATCTTGGTTTTTGTGCCCCTTTGCAACCTGAAATTAATGAATGGACTACATAGAAATGTGTGCCCAAGGTTGTACCATACACGCACCTTCCTCCCAGGGCTAGGCAGACTTAGCATTAAGTATTATCTGCGGACGTTGATAACAAGGAAGGTCGTTGGCTTGTTGGTTTGGGCATGAATGTAAAGGCGTATAGTAGGGAGGAGGTCCTAGGGTCAAACCCGCGGGCCTCCTCCTTTTGATTTTAATTCGTTGCAATATATATATATATATATATATATATATATATATATATATATATACACAATACAAATTTGTTCCACCAATGTTGGAGGTGGCGCTATCCATATGTCCAACGGTTAGAACACAACCAAGTTTGGCATGAAACGCCAAATTTGGCGGACCTGCCAGACTTTCAATTTTTTTCAAAATTTGCTCACGGGTTGTCATTGTGCTTTTTTCTCCTGCCATGTGGTAGCCCTTGATTGGGCCACGTGGTAGCCTCCCATTGGGCCATGTTTTCCTCTGCATGTTATCACCACATCACTATGACATGTCATCATGCCATGTCAACATATAGACTGCCACGTGGCACGATCCTATTGGTCCATGGATCGATCTGAAAGTGCCAAACCTAGGTGACACGTGGCAGCCTCTGGTGCTGCCATCTCACCATGACATGTGTCACCTTCTGCTCCTACCACATGTTTTGTACACATATTGACATCATCCATACGGATGTTGACGTCATCTGTACGGATGGTGACTCATCCCCTGTTGACTGGGATAGGTCGACCAAACTTTGACTGCAAATATCTTTCAATCCGTAACTTTGTTTGATGAGTTGTTTGTGTCGTTAGAAATCTTGTGACGCGCTCTTCGCGATAATTTCATTTTCACTGAGTTATGGGAACTTTGAATCTTTTCCCTTTCTCTGTCTACTGAGGCCATTCTGAGCATCCTGAGTTGCCTCTACGATTTCTGAGTTGTTCTTAGCCTTCTTTGGATCCTTTTTGGATCACGCCTTAACACCGAGAGTTTTTTGGACCACCAGAAGCTTTCATCAATCAACATGTAAGTGAGGGAAGAGTTCCCTCACTTTTTCCTTCTCAATCCACTTTGCCTTGCTTGGATGTGTGCCCTTTAAGCCTACTCGAAGATAATCAACATCACCCTTGCATGAAGTCCTCGTCCTTCTATCCAGGATGATATCTTCCTGTAACTCATCCAAGTACTCAGGTGCAAACTCATCAACTGAAGGTATTGAAACTTTCTCATCTTGATCCATGATCATGGGAGGCTCAAAATTTTCAAGTTCTCAACGTTCACAACTGTGTAAATCTGCATATAAGGTGGAAGATCTAGACGAGAAGCATTGGTACCACTTTTCTCCAAGATAGTAAAGCGTCCATAATGAATGGAATTGAGTTTCTTGCCTTCACCCTTCAATCTCTCCTTGTTGATGTGAAGCCATACCCGGTCTCCAGCCTAGAACGGATGATCAACCCTGTGCTTGTCATGCTGAGCTTTATATGGTGCTTGACTTTTCTCCAGTTGTTCTCTGACTGCCTGGTGCACCTATTGGATCCTCTGGATGAACTTGTTGGCTTTGTCCTTTGTTCGTTCTTCATTCATATTGACATTTCTCCCATACATTAATTCCAAAGGAACCTTGGGTAGGTACCCAAAACATGTCTCAAAAGGTGAACTCTAAGTGGAGGAATGTAAAGCTCAGTTGTAAGCATGTTGTACATAGGGTATATGTTCATCCCATAACTTGGGATTCTTGTTGCAGTAGCCTCAAAGAAAAAGTACCATTGTTTTTTTTACCACCTCTGTCTATCCGTCGGTATGTGGATGGAAAGTAGTGCTCCTCTTCAATTTGGTGTCCATCATTCTCCACAAGCTAGTCAAAAATTCCCCAGGGAATCGAGTATCTTGATTCGAGACAATGGATGTGGGTAACCCAAAGTGAACCCAAACATATTGAAAGAAGAGATTAGCAGTCTGCTCAGCAGTGATCTACTTTTCACATGGGATCAAGATACACATATTGTTGAACCTATCCACTACAACATACAAATAGTCATGATCCCCTTTGGTCATTGGTAAACTCCCTACAAAATCCATGGAGACACTTTCTCATGGATGGGATGGAATAAGAAGTGGTGAGTATAGCCCCAGTTTTCTATTAGTGGGCTTACAACTAGAACACATCACACACCTCTTTACATATTTAGTTACAATTGCTTTCATTCGAGGCCAATAACAAAACCTCTACAAATGAGCCATAGTTTTTCCTACCCCAAAATTCCTAGACACAAGAGAAGTGTGAGCTTCTCGTATTACATGGACTCATTAACTTGTAGGAATACATAGCTTTCCAAGATGGTAGAGTAGTTTTCCCTGCAGACAATAGTTCTCTACCTGTGCACCATGGGTTAGCTTCTCATATACCTCTTTAAAATATTCATCGATGACATATTGTTCTACATAGCTAACATGAGATAAAKAAGAATTCTTCAAAATAATAGAAGCAGCAATAGGAGGTATAGAAAGCATATCGGCTACCTTGTTACTTGTACCCTTTTTGTACTTGATTACCAAATGAAATTGTTGTAGAAAACCCATCCATCTGTAATGTCGAGATTGTTGCAGTTTGGTCTGTGCTTGAAGATACTGTCAGGGTTGGTGATTTGTATGTATGATTGTTTTCTTCCCTAACAAGTAGTGCTTCCATTTCTTTACGCTTTGAACTAATGCATACAACTCTTTATCATATGTAGGATAGTTAACAACAACTTGGTTAAAAATTTTAGAGTGGTAACAAATAGGCTTACGATATTGCATCAATATTGTACCCATGGCATATCCGTTGGCATCTGTCTTGATCTCAAAATGTTGTTGAAGATACGGCAGTGCTAATACCGATGTAGTACTGATCTTCTCCTTCAAAGTGTCGAAAGATTTTTGTTGTTTTCCTTCCCACTGAAAAGTGTTCTTCACACTGGTTAAGGCATGCAAAGGAGATGTTATGAAAGATAATTTTGAAATGAACCTCCTCCAATATTGGATTGCACCTAGGAATCTTCAGACCTCGGTTACACTTTTTGGCTCGGGACAATTTACAATTACATCAATTTTGGAAGGATCAATTTTAAATTGTCCTCCTCCTACAATATGACCTAAGTACACAAGTGCAGTCTTGCTAAATTCACATTTAGACAATTTTACATACAGCTTTTCCCTTTGCAAAGTATCCAATACTTGCTTTACATGCCTCACATGTTCATCCCAAGTCCCGTTAAAAATAAGAATGGCATCTAAATACACAATCACAAAGTCATCTAGGAAAGGCATGAATACATCATTCATCACATGCATGAAAGTTGTCAGAGCATTACAAAGCCCAAATGGCATAACTAACCACTCAAACAATCCTTGTTTGGTTTTAAAGGTAGTCTTCCATGTATCCTGTTCTGCAACCCTAATTTGATGGTATCCACTAGGCAAATCCAACTTAGTGAAATAAACAACATTCTTCAACTGATCAAGTAAATCATCTATACGAGGAAGAGGGTATTGATTTTTCACTGTGATTTTATGTAAAGCCTGGTAATCGACACACATTCTCCATGTGCCATATTTCTTTGGCGCCATCACGATCAGAGAACCACAAGGAGATGAACTAGGCATGATGACCCCTTGATCCAATAAGCCTTGTACCTGCTTCTTGATCTTTGTCATCTCCACAACTGACATCTTGTACATGCCCACATTAGGAAGAGGAGAATCATGTTGAACATGATTCTCATGTTGGATTTCCCTCTTAGGAGGTAATCCATCTGGTTCCTGAAAAATATCATCATACTTAGAAACAATATCAATTCATTTTTATGAGAAGGATCACATCCTTGGAAAGTTTCGGATGTCCCGACATATTTCTCTCTTACGACCATGAGTACATATTTCTTATTACTGTTTATGAGTCTTTTCATTTGCCCTGCACTAACAAGTGTTGTATTTACCCTCATGTTGTGAGCTCTGACAATATATTCCACTCCCCCATTAGTAAGGTGGTATTTGTTCTCATGACAAAAGAAGATTTTTTTTCTATCATAAAGATAAGGACTTCCCAACACTATGCCACATATATCAAGTGGTACAACATCCAAATCCACTTCATCAATCAACTTTGAAGCAATAGAAAATCTGACCCTACATTGTATGGTGACATTAAGTTTTTCTTTATCACATACCCAACCAAGAGGATAAGGCTTCGAATGTGGTTTCATTTCAAGACCCATCTTCTTGACAAGTTCTTCAGATATTAAGTTTACTTGGGAACCAGGATCAAACAATGTATCTATCTTAATGTGTTTAGATACAACTATTATGTGAAATAATTCATTCATCATCATGAGATTCATTATTGAAACTTGAACTAGCATGAAGGGAATATTTACCTTGTACTTCAACCGTTGTGATCTTTCCTTCATCTCCTGAATCAGAACCAAGATCTTGTTGCATTGTAGCAACGGTTTTTGTCTTCCCCTTTCCACCGAACTGTTTCAGTTTCTTTTCTGGATGCAGTTTCCAACAGTGCTCTTCATCGTGATCTCTTTTCTTGAAATGAGTGCAAGATGGATTTCCTCCTCTCGTCACTGTGGTGGTCTTCTTGTCCTTCCTTTTAAACTTCTTGAAAGGTTTATGTGGGATATTGGAAGGTTTCTTCGTGGGATCTTCTTGAACATGCTTCCCCCTGTTCTCAAGGTGAGTGGCTTGCACACAAACTTCGTGAAGACTAGTGGGGTTAAAAAAGAGTAAAGTATGATGAATATAACTGTGAAGTGCGCCAATATACTTCATTAAAGTTTCATAACAAACCAAAGGAATGTTTAATGCAAGATATTTTTTCCTAAATTCTTATGTGAAACTTTGTACAGTTTGACCTTTACTTTTCCTTAAAGTTTGTCATTCCATCATTGCTTTATGTAAATACCCCAATGGATAAAATTGCTTCCTTATCACTGATTTAAATTCCATCCATGAGGAAAGAAGATTACCACACTTACTTATGTCCTTAAGCTTTCTCTCCCACCATACGAGAGAGGTGCCTTCCAACCGAAGAGAATCCAGTTGCACTTTAACTTCCTCTTCATCAATATGTTGAACACGGCAATATACTTCAACCTATCGGATCCAATTATCTATCTTTTAAAGATTAGCATCTCCATTAAACATATGTAAAGCAAATTTTACATCAAGCTTTAAAAATGGTTTCTTGAAATAGGCTTTATGGCTAGAATGATGAGAATGCTCAGAGGAAGAAGAACTAGAACTTGAAGGTGAAGATGTAGGCTCGGGAGGATCTCCTCCAGACCCTTGGTTTATCGAAGCATCATCATAAACATGTGCTTAGTTTTTCTTCCCTTTATTCTTAATCCTCTTCTCGTAATCTCCATACATTCATTCGACCATTTCTGACATGCGATAAAAGATCATATGAAAGTTTTTCTCCTGTTCATCATGCTTGTCCTCTTCTGCCATTTTATTCCTTCGAGATGCACTGCCAACTTCAGGATCGAAATTATTAAGATTTCCTTCACCCTTCTTATTCTTGGCCCTAGTAAGAATTCACACTCAACAATTCAAGTCAAAGATGACTGCTTTGATACCAACATGATCCACGGTCTTTTCATCGAGTGACTTATAAAGAATTGCATTAAATGAGCATAAATTAAAGTGCACCATTAAAGAAGGAAAAGCTCAATAATGAAGAGACATAAGAATCAAATTTGAACACAAAAACTTGATAACAGATTTCATCCTTGGTGGACTACATCTTCGGGTCCTGCTCTCAAATGGGTAGGCTCTTTCATTAACTCAACAAAAGAGTTTGGCAAAATACATAAGTATACCTCATTCTGAAATCAAGCTGGAGAAATAATGCTCAGATTAGGAAACAGACAACACCATTGAATTTGTGGCGTCGAATTACCCAAATATGATTGTCTCCATGCCTCTATCCGACTCTGACACTCCCAGGCCCAAGAAGAAATTTGTCTCGGTTTTTGTGCCCCTCTGCAACCTGCAATTAATGACTGGACTGCATAGAAATGCATGCCCAAGGTCGTACCATACACGCACCTTCCTTCTAGGGTTGGACGGACTCAACATTTAAGTATTATCCATGGGCGTTGATAACAAGGAAGGTCGTTGGCCTATTGGTTTGGGTGTGAATGTGAAGGCGTATAGTAGGGAGGAGGTCCCGGAGTCAAACCTGCGGGCCTCCCCCTTTTGGTTTTAATTCGTTGCAATATATATATATATATATATATATATACAATATAAATTTGTTCCACCAATCTTGGCAATGGCATTATCCATATCTCCAATGGTTAGAACATGGCCAAGTTTGGCGTGGTCCGCCAAATTTGGCGGACCTGCTAGACTTTTAATTTTTTTCAAAATTTGCTCACAAGCTGTCATTGTGCTTTTTTCGCCTGCCACGTGGCAGCCCCTGATTAGGACACGTGGAAACCTCCCATTGGGCGACATCGTCCTCTTCCATGTCAGTGCCATGTCATCATGCCATGTCAGCGTACAAACTACCACATGGCACGATCCTATTGGTCTATGGATCGGTTTGAAAGTGCCAAAATTGGGTGACATGTGGTAGCCTCTAGTGATGCCACGTCACCATGTTGACATCAGCATAACACGTGTCACCTTATTCTCCTACCATGTGTGTTGTACAGATGTTGACGTCATCCATACAGATGTTGACGTCAGCAGTATAGATGTTGACTCATTCCCTGATGACTCGGCTAGGTTGACCAAACTTTGACCGCAAATATCTTTCAATCTGTAACTCTGTTTGACGAGTCGTTTGCATCGTTAGAAATCTTGCGACGTTCTCTTCGCGATAATGTCATTTTCACTGAGTTTTGGGAACTTTGAATTTTTCTCTTTCTTTGTCTGTTAAGGCCATTTTGAGCGTCCTGAGTTGCCTCTACGAGTTTTGAGTTGTTCTTAGATTTCTTTGGATCCTTTTTGGATCAGTTTCCCATGAAACGAAGTTGGACTATTATAGTAGAAATTCAGAGTGTGAAAATGAAGAAAGAATAAGGTTAACCCTACAAGCGATTCAAAAGCGTGTCTTAGTGAGACAAATATCAGGCCTCCAAGTGAAGAAGTATTGCAGAAACGGGTGTCCCTTGTATGCAATACAAGTGATAAACTTTGTTGAGAATGAAAAACCCAGCCTAGAGAACCATCCCATATTGAGAGAATATAAATATGTATTCCTAGAAGTGGTACCAAGTTGACCTCCAAGAAGGGATATTGATTTTTCAATAGAACTTGTACGAGGAGCAGTGTCAATGTCTAGAACACTTTATAGAATCAGTACACTAGAGCTAGTTGATCTCAAACTCCAGCTGAAGGAGATGTGGGACAAAGGCTACATACGACCTAGTGTGTCTCCATGGGGAGTGCCAGCCTTGTTTGTGAAAAAGAAAGATGGCACACTCAGACTGAGCATAGATTATAGACAATTCAATACGATGATCATCAACAATAAGTATCCCTTGCCAAGGATTGATGACTTGTTTGACCAATTAAGGGGTACTACCATCTTCTCCAAGATTGACTTGAGGTCTAGATACCATCAGTTCTGAATTAAAGATGAAGACATCCACAAGACAACCTCTAGGACAAGATATGGTCACTATGAATTTGTGGTGGTGCCATTTGGGCTTACCAATACACCGACCACTTTTATGTGCTTAATGAATAACATATTCAGAAATTTATTGGATAGATTTGTATTGGTTTTCATTGATGATATCCTAATATATTCTAAGAATAGGGAAGAGCATGAAGAACATCTCAAGCTAGTACTCCAAGTGCTAAGAGAGCATCAACTCTATGCTAAGCTCAGTAAGTGTGAATTTTTCCAGAAACAAGTCCACTACTTAGGCCATGTTATTTCTGAGGAAGGAGTGGCAGTTGATCCTGACAATATTAAAGCCGTCATGGATTGACCTACCCCAAAGGATGTATCTGATATCAGATCCTTTATGGGCCTAGCAGGATACTATAGGATATTCATAAAATGATTCTCCAATATTGGTTGCCCAATCACCTCCCTTCAGAAAAAGGGGGTTAAGTTCATTTGGACATCAGAATGTGAAGAAATATTTCAAGAGCTGAAATACCTTCTAAACAATGTGCTTGTACTGAAGATTGCAGATCCAAACAAAGACTTCCTTTTGTGTACAGATGTCTACAAGGAAGGGCTCGGAGGAGTCCTTATGCAAGAAAGACATGTGATTTGCTACAAGTCTAGAAAATTGAATGAGCATGAATTCAATTATGTGACCCACGATATGGAATTTTCCGCCATGGTGCATGCTTTAAAAATGTGGAGGCATTACCTCTTAGGTAGAAGATTTGTACTTATGACAAACCATAGTGGGTTGAGGTATTTTTTTGACCAACCAAAACTCAATGTGAGACAAGCTAGGTGGATGGATCTCCTTAGTGAGTTTGATTTCGAAATCACACATATCAAAGGAAATGAGAATAGGGTGGTTGATGCCCTTAGTAGAAGTATGAAATTATTTCACTTGGTAGTTGTAAGTGCCAATGAATCAGACATCAAAGAGAGGGTCAAATTGCACAAGGGACAGATGCATTTTTCAAGACCGTAACATCATACCTAAAGCAAGAGCCCACAAGGATGAAGTATGAATTTTATCAGATGCTTAATGATGACATGTTGACTTACAAGGGCAGATTATACATTCCAAATTGTGATGACTTGAAGAGGTTCATAATGGATGAACTACACAAAAGACCATATATTGTTCATCTTGGTTATCAGAAAATGATCACATCCACTAGGAAATTATTCTAATGGCCCAGAGTGAAAAAGGACATAGTTGATTACTTAGCTACGTGTCTAGAATGTCAACAATTCAAGGTAGAGCATCGACACCCAGCAGGGTTGTTGCATCCCCTACCAATTTCCAAATGAAAATGAGAAACCATCTCCATGGATTTCATCACAGGATTACCAAGATCAATCAAACACAACGATGCCATCATGGTAGTTGTGGACAAACTGAGCAAAGTTGCTCACTTCATACTTGTCAAGTAAACTTGCAAGGAAATAGATATTGTCAGCATCTTCATGAAAGATATATTCAAACTACATGGCATGCCTAAGGAAATTATATCCGACAGAGATACAAAGTTTACTTCAAACTTTTGGAAATCTTTGTTTGTTAGTTTTGAAACCAAATTGCTCTTTAGTAGATCCTATCACCCTCAACCGATGGAAAAACAGAGAGGGTAAACCAAGTATTAGAAGACATGTTGAGGATGCATGTAATGCATCAACCCAATAAGTGGGAGGACTACCTACCATTGGTAGAATTTGCTTACAAAAATGACTATCAAGAGTCATTAAAAATGAGTCCTTTTGAAGCCCTCTATGGAAGCCAATGCAACATTCCAATAACCTGGAACAACCAAGTAGACAAAGTTACATTCGGGCCAGATATGCTAAAGGAAATAGAACAACAAGTGATTCATATCAGGCAAAATCTGAAGATAGCACAGGATAAACAAAAGAGCTATGCAAACCTGAAAAGGACTTCTAGAGAGTTCAAAGCAAGGAATCATGTGTATCTCCAAGTTAGACCCAGGAGAAGATCCTTGAGGATGGGAGCTTGTGCCAAGATGGCACCCCAGTATTGTGGACCCTTTAAAGTTTTGGATAGAGTGGGACCAGTAGCCTATTGGCTAGCACTCCCTCCCACAGTGAAGGCACATAATGTTTTCCATGTTTCTTTATTAAAGAAGTATGTACATGATTATAATCATATTATTGACTAGTCTGTGATTCAAATGGAACCCGAGGGAGAATTCCTTCTAGAACCTCAATGCATAATAGAAAGAAAGGAAACCCCACTCAAGAATAGAACCATTGCACAGGTCAAGATGCAGTGGAAACACTTTGGCCCAGATGAGGCTACATGGGGAATGGAGGATGACATGAGACAGGCATATCCATTTTTGTTTACTTATGTACATACAAAGCACACTGATAAATAGAACATTGAGGATGATGTTCCTTTAAGGGGGAGAGGATTGTAATACCCTTGTTTCCCCCAGTTTGAAAATATAATTATAATTGGCCAAGAGAATATGGTAGACTAAATGTGTGTGAATGTTTGATTTGATGAACCCTGTAGAAAAGGGGTCAATGTATGATTTTTTGTTATTAATAGAATTTGAATATGTGTTGCATAACTGCTGAAAGGGGGAAACCATGGATTCTATGAGAGAGATGGTGGGGTGAAACCAAGAATGGTTGAGATGACCCTCACCAAACTAGTACCTACTAGGTGTAATTGCTCAACAATCCTCTGACCCAGAAATGAATTACCAGTCAGGCTGGTAGTTGGAAGGCCATCCTCAAGAGTTAATGAGGAGATGGGGAAGGGTACCCATCAGTAAGGCTTCTAGGTATGACCACGAATGGGGATTCAAACCCACACAACCTTGCTAAGGAAGGCAAGAAAGGAGGTAATTCGGAGGACGAAGACAGATCTGGAGGATAGTAGAGTAAAGAAAACACTCTCCTGAGAAGAGAATGAGAAGATACTTCGACCCTGGAGTTGAGAGGAAAATGTTGAGCAGTAAGCTCGATCTGATTGTAGGAATCCATGGGTAGGGTTTGACTACAAGCTGATAAACGAGGTTGACGTGTGATAGAGGAAGTATTCATGTAGACCTCCTTGTTTGGAGTAGATAAAACCAGTTTCCAAGTTCCTGTGGGAGGAGGAGAGTAACCTTCATCTCTGATTGTTGCGGAGCAAAGAGAAAGAATCTCTCTCAGAGCATCATGGTCTAGCTCGAGGTGGGTAGTGGTAAATCCATCAAGAGCGACTGAGCCTATGGTTGGGAGGAAATGAGCACCTCTTTCAGCAATTGCCTCACATTTTCTAGTTATGATAAGTATTATCATACTTTGTGTTATATATTGGATGTGATGTTTGAGTGTCTGTGTTTATCGTTAAGTCTTACAATATTTGAATAAGTTATTACATAGGCTCTTTCACTTCTATAAACTGTTATATTTCATGGCTTTCAACTTATCTCAGTTTTTCTACTAGATAGTTATGAAATGTGAATCCGCAGGAGAGATGGGGTAGGAATAATTGAAATGACTAAGTCTTGTTGATTCTTTGAATTTTCCTTAACAGAAATGTCAAGTTCCTCTTTGTGGGAGAAGAGTGTTTCCCTTTCAGACTAACCACCCATATGAATGAGGGCTCATGCCTGAGTCCTTAAACCATTTGCTACAAAAGGATTTGTGTTTAGCCCCCAAGAATTTCCAAAGGATCCATGTGACCAGGGTCCAGGAACCCTACACTAGTTTGAAAGGAGATAGCTCGTTTGGCTTCGAGACTTTGGGACTTGTATCTCTACAACCCTTGAAAATAGTCGAAGGCTGAAGTCGTGAATCGATGAGGACCATCGATCTAGGGATTTAGTATGGATCTCTCTCAGTAGTCATATTGGACGTAGGAAGGGAAGCATTAAGTGCTTCGACGATGTCTTACTTCAGGAGAATAGGAGTGGTCTAGCGCCAAAACTCTCGAACATCGGAGTCACGGATTTAATCTGGACCGTTGAAACTAGAGGGACACGTGTCCATAGATCCACGGTTATCCGGGAGTCCAGGTATTCGATGAATTAAGATACGCGTGAGTTTCCCCCGAAGCTCTACGAGCCGGATTAAATCCTGGTCGTAGACGCTAAGTACACATGGCGATAGATCCGGCATGATTCGGAGGGAAATTCAGGAGACACACACATAACTCGCGAATGTCAAATTGTCGATGTGACATGGACCGTTGATCCTTGGATCCTTCGATATCCTTCCGAGTTTTCGATCTAAGGGACCCACCCTTGACTACCCAACTAACTGGGAACGCGTCGTGGAGCAACACGTGGCCCTACTCATTCCTCGTCAAGTGTTGATCGATTGAATTAGGATCGATGGATGAGTGGGTACATGGCAAGCGATCTCATCGTCCAGAGACTTTGTACTCTAGAGGAACCCAGCCAATAGTTTACTAAGTACAAACCACTAAAGTTGCGAGCGCCGAAGTGAATCTCAACTGTTAGTAGGATGAGGACACTTGGAACCAGATTAGAGACTCCGGAGACTTGTCTCTTCAAGGGATTTATGTCAAGAGGAGTTGGTATGCACCGAATCCTAGAGCCACAAAGTAACGAGGACCGTGGATCTACGGATCCACATGGATGAATCTCAACCATGTGATGGGGTGACATGGGCCACTAACGTCATCCTGGGTGATGTGGACCCACAACCAAGATGCCATGTGTCACCCAAATTTGGCCAATTCAACCATCCCTTGGGAATATTAGAGCATGACACGTGTCACCCCCTAAAGAGGACATGTTTCACCCCTTGACCCTTGTCGTGTGTCATCTATCGGTTCGTGTCTGCCTGGCCAACATGATTGGTGACGTGCTCGGGACTCCGGGAGCCTGGGTAGTTTCAGGAGTTCAGAAGATTCAATCATAGGATGATAAGGGAAGATTCAAATTAAATCATCGAAGGGACCAAGCCATGCAACATGAATTTGGGAGGTTTGAGCACAGGTTGTTAAAGGAAGGTCCAATGACGATCGTCGATCGTCGAACGTAATGGATCAACGATGACCATCAATTGTCGAAACATAGGATGTTCAACACTAAACTTCGAATGTTGATCATCGAAAGGATACAACCACGTGGCAATATTTCGGGACTTCGAGGAATTGGAAAAAGGTGTGTTACGCACAGATCGCCAAAGGCCCCTCCTTAACCGTAGGATCTCGCCGGAGGATGTGGACCATTGATCTCCTCTGTTGTTCGGCAGAGGATGTGGACCGAAGTGCCGAAACCTTCACTAAGCAAAATTATTAGCTCCTGGTTTTCAGCCCGAGGTCACAAGGAGGACCCTACTAGCTGGTATAATCAATTAGTGAGAGATGTAAACTTCGGGGGAGCAAAAAGAGAGGGTTCTTCTTAAATAAAGGTCCTGAAATGAACCAGGTAAAGCGAAAATTTGATGCCTCGTATCTTAAAAGGTATTAAGGGGTTGGGTGTGTTACAATAATTGTGTTCATATGTAGGGCATATTAATTAATAAATGGTATTAGAGGAACAAAGGAAAAGATTTAAAGAAAATTCAAAATTTTCTATTTGACAAAAGTTAAGTTTTTAGTGACATACACCCAGAATTGATTATGGGGTGTGTTACAGGTTCCCCATGTGGTCTTTCATTGCTTGAACCTTTGTAGTCCCTTTCAAGGATGATGTGATGGATGGAGGATGATATCCATAAAGTGCCAAAAATGGGGACATTTTTTATGAAGTATGGAAGGATGTGTTGTACCACCATTCTGCCAAGGGAAACCACTTAACTCATTGTGTATGTTTATCAGATGAAAATAAACGAAGATATCCTTCTAGAAATGTATTCATAATATTAGTTTGCCCATCGGATTAAGGATGGTAATATGAGCTATGAGCCAACTGAGTATCCAAACAAGAAAATAATTCAGTCCAAAAGTTTCTAGTGAAAATTGGATCTCTATCACTTATAAAAATCTTGGGAACTCGATATAGCTTTTGAATTGTTTCCATGAACATTGTGACTACTGTACTTGCTTTAAAAGGATGAGAAAGAGAGAAAAAATGGGCATACTTTGTCAGTCGTTCCACTACTACCATGATGAGATTCTTTCCTTCAGATTTGGGTAAACATCTAATAAAATCCATTGAAACTTGTTCCCAACATTGACTTGGTATAGCTAATGGTTGAAGGAGACATGATGTCTTGAATGTCTCTCCCTTATTATGTTGGTAGGCCAAACATTCAAACACAAACTTTTCAACATTAGTTTTAAGACATTCCCAAAAAACGTCCTTCTTGATCCTATGGTACATTTTCAAGAATCATGAATGTCCTCCTATAGGAGAAGTGTGCAATTCCAGAAGGACCTTTGTTTGAGTTGGGAATTTCTTACATAAATATAGGCGATCATGATAACATATCAAATCATTTTTCCGTACAAAATTATCTAATGAAATCGAGTCCACTTGTAGTTGTTGAATGATCTTGCATACCTCTTGATCTCTCTTCCAATATATCCTTACCTCTTCCACCCAATCAGATTGTAGAATAAAAATAGCACATAATGAACCTTCTATTTCTTCTTCTTTCCTTGAAAGGGCATCTGCCACAATATTATGTCTTCTTTTTTTGTAGATAATTTCAAAGCCATAACCTAGCATCTTTGTAACCCATCTTTGTTGCTCTTCTGAAGATAATCATTGCTCCAAGAAGTACTTCAAGCTATCATGATATACTTTTAATTTGAAGTGTCTTCCTATTAGGTAAGGGCATCATTTCTTAACTTAATGTAGTATGGCCAACATTTCTTTTTCATAAATGGGTTTGAGAAAGTTTTTTCCTTTAAGTTGGTTTCTTTCAAAGGAAAGGGGCCTTCCTTATTACATTAAAACTACACCAATTCCATGGCCTGAGGCATCACTCTCCATAATAAATGTTTTTGTGAAGTCAGGTGTGGCTAGGACATGAGTTGTACACATATCCTCCTTAATTTTTTCAAAATATTCAGTTGTTGCTCTAGTCCAAGAAAATACTTCCTTATTTAATAATGTTGTTAGAGGTGCTTCTATTTTACCATAGTTCTTGACAAACTTGCGGTAATAGTTTGTCAATCCTAAGAATCCTCTAAGTTTCTTCAAGGTTTTGAGAATTGGCCATTCCCTCGTGTAACTTTCCCCAACTTAACTAGGGTCCATTAGATGCAGAAATACACATAAAATAAGTTTTTTATGCCAACTAATTCTTGTAGCTTAGCAACTAATTAATCATATAAATTTAACCATTATCTAAATCCATCTACAACATTTTCAAATAACACGTGAATGCAGTTAATAACTCATTGTAGAAGCACATAATTCAGTCTCATACACAAATTTCATGCATAGAAATTAAAACTCATAATGCAAGACAAAAAATAGATAAAACACTTATATTTTTAAAATAGTTGTGCAACGAGTTGCTTGAGGCAGACATTCCACCAAACCATAGAATTTTTGTTCCAAATATCAACAACAAGTCACCCCCAACCTAGGCATGGATGATTTTAGGGGCTAAATTTCGCTCATTGGCTAATTTTCCATGGTTTTTCCAAAAACGAGATTCACTATTTTAAAAATGATTCGCCCAAATTCTATAGGATAAAATTATTTTACCTAAAAAATCGCCAAAATTTTATAAAAGCTATATAAAATCCTTAGAAATTTGAACATTTTTACAAAAATATTGCCAAACATTTATATTTGGCATATGAAGGATTAGTAAGATTCGCCAAGGTTTCTACATTTTAAAATAAATTTCCATCCTTAAAATCATCCTTGAACCTAGGGCTATAAATATATAAAATATGGTGGTCTCTCACTATCCACTCATAGCTCAGAAAATCCCACAGCCCATTGGCATTCTCCTATATCTATCCTAATTTTCCACCAACTCTCTTCCTCTCGACCTGCCCAACCCAAGGAATGCACCCCTTCATTGTTCTCATTCCATTGGGTATCCCATTCATTTATCAGGGTCTCTCTAGTGCAGGTAACCAGGAATATCAAAACTAGGAAACTCAAGGGAGCTCACTGCAAGGAAAACTACCAGGAAACAACAACAACCACTTGTTGCTCCAGTGAAACTCTCATAGGAGTTCACTCTTCAGGCATAACAACTTGATTCTTCTGCAAACCTAACATCTTGATTCTTCATTCTTCAGCTCCACTCATGCTCTGGAATTCTCCCTCCATTGTTTCTCCAGCTCCAATGCTCTTCTTCCGTGTTTTTTGCTTATCGTTCATGCCAAAAACATGATTGTCCAAAATTGCTCTTTTTGGCCATACAATTTTTTTCTCCCTTTTGTTTGCTTGTTTGACTTCCACTCTTCCCTAATATGATTGTACTTAATCCCCCATACTCCTAATAACTATGGGATGTGACTCATCATACCCACCCTCTTACTTGCATTCAATGATCAGATTTGGGAACACTCAACAAAAAAATAGAAGGTTCACTCAAAACATTAAAATCAGGGAAAAGGATTGGGAAATAAACTCATAAATAAAAACCCCTTTTTAGACCTCTCTTTTCTGGTGGATTAATCAACCCCCATCTCTGCCCATGTACCCTTGTAGCTGGAATCACATTTTATTTATTAAAATTCATAAATACAATTCGCATATGCATTGCTTGGCCAGAACCATACATTATAACTACATTAAGCATAATTAAACTAGGGATTATAGCGGGGTTGTTACATTCCCCCTCCCTTATAATTATGCATTTTCGTGTTGCACAACACCATGCTGAAATACATATAAATATTTACATCACAATACTTAGAAAATAAAAATTATGCAATTCCACCACTCCAACATCAATTCCCACCATAATCTCCTATTCCTATCAACCTATTGACCCAAGGAATGTACCCCCTTCACTTCTCTCAATCCATCAGGTTGTACCATTATTTTATCAAGGCCCCCAACACAGGTTGGATAGGACTCTGAGATGTGGTTTTGGAACTCTAGCTGTTCAAAATGGAGCCTTGCATTCTTATATTTTTTTTTCTTTAAAATTGAAAAAAATTGCAGGTATTCCTCCCGCATAATTTATTTGTGCTCCCATGGTGTGTCTTCAGGATCATAGCAAATCCATTGAAATTTTACGAGGACTATGTATTTGTTCCTAAGCACTTTGAATTTTTAGTCCAAGATGTGTATTGGTTCCACCGAAAATTTACCTTTGTGTTCCACCTGGATCACAGTCCAATCAATTATGTGGTTAGGATCAGGAACATATTTCTTTAATAATGACACATGAAATACATCATGCACTCTCATGGATGCAGACAATGATAGCACATATGCAACTAGCCCTATATTCTCTAAGATTTTAAAAGGCCCATAATATCTTGTAACCTACTTTGGGTAGCAACTCAATCTTAGCAAAATTCTTTTTTCTTTCACTTTTAGAAATACATGTTCACTCATTTTAAAATATTTGAAAACCTTATTCTTGTCTGCATAAATTTTCTTCCTATCCTGGGTAGCCTTTAAATTATGTCTGATCTTTATCACCTTCTCTTCCATTTCCTTCAACAAATGTAGCCCGATAATATCTTTGTTTGTTGGGTTATCCTAACTCACTAGCGTGTTACGCTTCCTGCCATACAAGTCTTTGAATGGGCTCATTTTTAATGATGTGTGGTACCCATTATTGTAAGTGAATTCAACTAAATGAATATAGTCTTCCCACTTGGATAGTTGGTCCATCACATACATTATAAGCATGTCTTCAATGTTTCTATTGGTTGTCTCAGTTTTCTCATCTGATTATGGGTTATACAATGTACTAAGATTTAGAATTGTCCCAAAGCCTTTGAACAAACCTTTCTAGAAATTAGATGTGAATTTGGGATCTCTATTTGAAATACTTTCCTTGGGAACTCCATGTAGCATGGAAACTTATTTCATGTAGATCTCGACAATATTTACTCGACTTGTGAGTAGTCTTTATTGGGATAAAATGTGCAACCTTAGTCAATTTGTCCACTATTACCATGATGGAATCTTAATGTTTCATTGTCCTAGGAAACTTTGTAATAAAATCAATTGTAACTACTTCCCATTTCCATTCTGGAATGGGAAATGGTTGTAACAACACAGCTGGATGTCTATGTTCTATTTTCACCTTCTGGCACTCTAGACACCTAGCGATATAATTAGCCATGTATTTCTTCATTGCGAGCCAAAAATATTGGCTCCTCGCGGATACAATCAATTTTTGATATATTGGGTGTCCATCATAGGGTACATTGTGCATTTCCCTCATCATTGTATTTTTCAGCTCACTGGAATTCAATGTGTATACTTTGTCTTTGTACATGAGGATCCCATCCTCCTGTAGCTCATAATATTTAAATTTCTGTTGTAAATTTTCTTGTTGTAATGTTTCTTTTATTTTCAAATAGTGTTGATCTAAATTTGTTGCTTTATCTTTTAAATCGGATCTATACATGGTAATGGTTGTAATATGCATCTCATCGTCTCTTTTGTTGAGTGCATCAGCCACCTAATTTTCTTTGTCTTTGATATGCTTAATTTCAAAGTCATATTCAGTGAGAAATTCAAGCCATCTAGTTTGTCTAGCATTTAGTGTGGGATAGATAAACAATTGTTTCAAGACACAATCGTTTGTCCTTAGGTAAAATATTCTCCCCATGAGGTAATGTCTCCACATTTTTAGTGCATGAATAATTGTTGTTAATTCTATATCATGGGTAGCATAATTCATCTCATGCTCTTTTATTTTTTGGGACTCGTAGCATGCCACAAGATCCTTTTGTGTGAGGACTCCATCGAGTCCTTCCTTGCATGCATCTTTTCACACGACAAAGTCTTCATCGGGATCTGCAATCTTCAATATTGGTGTATTGGTCAAAATGTCTTCCAATTGTTGAAATCTCTCTTCACACTTGGAAGTCCATTCAAATTTCACTCCCTTCTTTTGCAAAGAAATGATTGGGATTGCAATCTTTGAGAATCATTTTATGAATCTTCATTAATAACCGGAAAACCCCATGAATGATCTGAACTCTGTCACATTTCTTGGCATTGGCCATCCTCTAATGGCCTCTGTATTCTCGNGCCATGGTGCATGCTTTAAAAATGTGGAGGCATTACCTCTTAGGTAGAAGATTTGTACTTATGACAAACCATAGTGGGTTGAGGTATTTTTTTGACCAACCAAAACTCAATGTGAGACAAGCTAGGTGGATGGATCTCCTTAGTGAGTTTGATTTCGAAATCACACATATCAAAGGAAATGAGAATAGGGTGGTTGATGCCCTTAGTAGAAGTATGAAATTATTTCACTTGGTAGTTGTAAGTGCCAATGAATCAGACATCAAAGAGAGGGTCAAATTGCACAAGGGACAGATGCATTTTTCAAGACCGTAACATCATACCTAAAGCAAGAGCCCACAAGGATGAAGTATGAATTTTATCAGATGCTTAATGATGACATGTTGACTTACAAGGGCAGATTATACATTCCAAATTGTGATGACTTGAAGAGGTTCATAATGGATGAACTACACAAAAGACCATATATTGTTCATCTTGGTTATCAGAAAATGATCACATCCACTAGGAAATTATTCTAATGGCCCAGAGTGAAAAAGGACATAGTTGATTACTTAGCTACGTGTCTAGAATGTCAACAATTCAAGGTAGAGCATCGACACCCAGCAGGGTTGTTGCATCCCCTACCAATTTCCAAATGAAAATGAGAAACCATCTCCATGGATTTCATCACAGGATTACCAAGATCAATCAAACACAACGATGCCATCATGGTAGTTGTGGACAAACTGAGCAAAGTTGCTCACTTCATACTTGTCAAGTAAACTTGCAAGGAAATAGATATTGTCAGCATCTTCATGAAAGATATATTCAAACTACATGGCATGCCTAAGGAAATTATATCCGACAGAGATACAAAGTTTACTTCAAACTTTTGGAAATCTTTGTTTGTTAGTTTTGAAACCAAATTGCTCTTTAGTAGATCCTATCACCCTCAACCGATGGAAAAACAGAGAGGGTAAACCAAGTATTAGAAGACATGTTGAGGATGCATGTAATGCATCAACCCAATAAGTGGGAGGACTACCTACCATTGGTAGAATTTGCTTACAAAAATGACTATCAAGAGTCATTAAAAATGAGTCCTTTTGAAGCCCTCTATGGAAGCCAATGCAACATTCCAATAACCTGGAACAACCAAGTAGACAAAGTTACATTCGGGCCAGATATGCTAAAGGAAATAGAACAACAAGTGATTCATATCAGGCAAAATCTGAAGATAGCACAGGATAAACAAAAGAGCTATGCAAACCTGAAAAGGACTTCTAGAGAGTTCAAAGCAAGGAATCATGTGTATCTCCAAGTTAGACCCAGGAGAAGATCCTTGAGGATGGGAGCTTGTGCCAAGATGGCACCCCAGTATTGTGGACCCTTTAAAGTTTTGGATAGAGTGGGACCAGTAGCCTATTGGCTAGCACTCCCTCCCACAGTGAAGGCACATAATGTTTTCCATGTTTCTTTATTAAAGAAGTATGTACATGATTATAATCATATTATTGACTAGTCTGTGATTCAAATGGAACCCGAGGGAGAATTCCTTCTAGAACCTCAATGCATAATAGAAAGAAAGGAAACCCCACTCAACAATAGAACCATTGCATAGGTCAAGGTGCAGTGGAAACACTTTGGCCAAGATGAGGCTACATGGTAAATGGAGGATGACATGAGACAGGCATATCCATTTTTGTTTACTTATGTACATACAAAGCACACTGATAAAAAGAACATTGAGGATGATGTTCCTTTAAGGGGGAGAGGATTGTAATACCCTTGTTTCCCCCAGTTTGAAAATATAATTATAATTGGCCAAGAGACTATGGCAGACTAAATGTGTGTGAATGTTTGATTTGATGAACCTTGTAGACAAGGGGTCAATGTATGTTTTTTTGTTATTAATAGAATTTGAATATGTGTTGCATAACTGTTGAAAGGGGGAAACCATGGATGCTATGAGAGAGATGGTGGGGTGAAACCAAGAATGGTTGAGATGACCCTCACCAGACCAGTACCTGCTAGGTGTAATTGCTCAACAATCCTCTAACCCATAAATGAATTACCAGTCAGGCTGGTAGTTGGAAGGCCATCCTCAAGAGTTAATGAAGAGATGGGGAAGGGTACCCATTAGTGTAACGACCCTAGTTGGATAAATGTTTAAGAAATTATAAAGTAAAACTATCTAGGGGATTAATTGTGTTAACAAGGTATTAATTAAACAAAGATGATTTAACGATATTAATTAAGTGAGTTATTAATTAATTAAAGGATATAATTGTGATTAATTAATTAATAATTTAACTACAAACTACATTTAATAACTTGCATAATGGATTTAATAGATTAATGGTATATGATATAAAATGGTTGYGTATACAACAAGGGATAACCTATGAATCCCGAGAAGATAAAAGCATTAACGGGAAAGGATAAGAGTAATAAATGGGTTAGGTAGGGAGTAAATGGGGGGGGGAGAGTCGGTGAAGGAGGGATAAGGAAGGGAAGGAGTTGGACGGGAGATGATTCTACGGAGGTTGGGGAATGAATTTTGGGGGCGAGCTCTGGATTTGCGAAGAGAAGTGAAGTTGCCGAGTAGGATCGATACAGTGCACTGGAGTTTTGGGGGGTTTTGGGCACGGGGGCCAGGATATCCGTTGATATCCTGGAGCTAGGGAGTTACCTAGTTGGCAGGGAGGAACGGTTTTGGGCAGTGTTCATAAGCGATCAAGGAGGCAAG
>JZKD02S0063638.1:361900-378531 GCA_000966675.3 Picea glauca
CATGCACCTGTAAATATTTATTCATTTCCAATAGTCATGCCTTGACCTCTTCTCCCTTTTTATGCTCACCATTAAAAGTTAGTAGCTTGATTTTCTTGAGTTCACCTAGCAAGATGTATGCCTCATGCCTTCTCTTCTGCCTCCTAACAAGATACACACTTGGGATGCTCCCTGGCCCTAAACTTGCATGAGCTCTCCTAGTGGATTTCTCTAGGGAATGATGTTTCATACTCATACTTCTTGATTGTTTGTCATTCCCATGATCATCCCTTCTGCCATGGGATCTAGATGTTGTCACCTGTTCAACACTCTTTTCTTGATTTGTGTCAGAGTCTTTATTGGCTTTCCTCTACAACATATTCAAACTCTCTAGTATCTCCTCCTGATCTTTCATGATCTTTTCATTATCTTCCCTATAGCTCTACACTTCTCTTTGCATGCTTCTCATAGTTATAGGCTCATGATTGCCTCTTCTTCCATTAGACTTTATCTCAGTGCCTCCTCCTCATTGTTGTAATATATTTGGGCATCTTCCATAACTCCAGTCCTCATATAAGAACCAAAATATTTTCACGTACCTCTAATTCTGCATGTAATAATTATTGTTAGAACATGCATACTATAAAACATTTCAATAATTAGAATATAGGTTATTATTCATCTCAATTTACAAAGAACACAATGTACTAAGTGAAAATATGACTCCTTAGAGACATTCTTCTCTGAAACATCTCTCCAATTACTATACTTATTGGTGCAGTACCCCCTGCCTCAGCAGGTTCTGCACGACCTCCCAGTCTTAGGATCATTCACAAATTCACTTTTGAGCCGAAGCGGCTCCTTGGGATCCCTATCAGAACCTCAAATCTTTGATCCACAGGTCCTTCACCTCCACACGGCCTTCAAACATGACCGTGATCTTTTCCCACAAAGTAATTTCGGGTTTCGGGACTTCCTGAGTCCTGATGTCGAGAACCTCTGCCTTCTCGATCCCTCGATCCCTGAAATGACGAAATGTCAAAATAGCACTCAACGACGATTATCCCCCTGGGGCATATATTTGGTCCATGTGACCACTCTTCATATGACCGCAGTCTTCATATGACTAAATCTCGGTATTCCGAAATGTCAATCCCCAGCTTTCTCCTCCAAGGATTACTTTTCCCTGGCTCTTTGCATTTTGCGATTTCGGGACCTCCGATGTCAAGTATCCCACTTTCTGGCTATAGGATCCCTGAAATGCCAATTTCTGAAATCCTGATACCCGGTGCGACCGCAGCCTCACTCTCCTTTATGTCATATTTCGCAACTTCGGGGTTTTCATTCCTAAAGGCCCAGATTCCTTGTCCTCGGGACTTTCGAAATCCCAATCTCCGATATGTTGTAATCTGATCCTATTTCGTGACCCAGCAATACTCCTCCTGTGCTTTTCTGGAATTCACGTTTTGGAACTTCGCGAATCCCGGCGCAACAATTCCTTGTCCTCTCGTACTTCCGGTATCCGAAATACCGAAGTGCCAAAATATTGAAACTCCAGTCCTCCTTCTCCTAAGAAAGATCAACAACTCAAAGCCTCCCTTGATCCAATGGCTCAGATCCTTTCGGGATTCTATGGGTCAAGAGTTTTGAACTCTCATCCATGCATCTTCTGGTAGCCGAAATACCGAAATAGTCCTTTTCGGGGATTTTTCTCCCGATGTCTGGATCGCTCCACGTGTCCTTCACTTGGACGATCTCGATTCTTTCGGTCTTCGGGACTCCGTGAACCCAACGACACTGACCCTCTTGTATTTCAAATCCCCGATATCCGATTACCCGGTGATTCCCCCGATCTTCGCCATGTGTCCTCCCACAGATGGACGGCTCTTATCGCTTTCGGGACTTTTCCAAGTGCGAAGTTAAAAGACTCTCCCTGCTCTATTTTCCAATGTCTGAATCCTTGATATGAAAGGATCTCGCGACACGTGTCCTCCTCAAATGGACGGCTCATATATCTTCGGGAATTCGGGACCCATGAGTTATAATCTCCGGTCCTTCGTCCTCTGAACCTCCGAAATTCCGAAGTTCCTAAATCCGAAACCCTGATGCCTCTGCCCTGTCGGGACTTTTCTGGATTCTCTGCTCTGTGCGTGAGGATTTAAACTTCGTGCAGCTTTCGACAGATCCGATGGCTATCGGCTATCTGCATGAGATCTGATGGCTCAGATCTTCTTCTCCTGTGCGCTCCTCCTTCTGCTACCTGGACGTGAAATTTCAACGGTCCAGATCTTCCCTTCGGCCTGATCCGACGGTAGCTTTGCTCTCCCCTTGAGCTTTCACTTTCTTCCTTTTCCATGGAATATTTCCAAAGTATCAAAGGCCTCAGCCTTTTCTCCTACTACGAAGCCTATACTCACAACTTTTGTCTGTGTTTCTCGAAAACGCTTTCCCTCCTGAGCGTTTAGGATTCTAAACTCTCCAAAGAGTTCCTTGGCCTCTGTGACTTCTGCAGCTATGGCTTTGTGCATGAAAGCACTACTCCTCCTGAGCTTCTCTCCTTGAATCCTCAAAGGATTCTTCAACTTCTGCGCTCCTTGCAGAGTCTTTGCATGCACGAAGGTGCTATCTCTTCTGAGCTTTTCTTGTAGCTTCAACCTCTAAGGAATTAACCCTTTTTTCTTCTCCCTCAAATGGAGAATCTGATGCCCTCTTGGCACTCTTTTGCTCAAGCAACTTCTTGCTGAATCTGTAGGGTGTTCAGCAACCCTATGAAGATCCTTCCTTGGACTCTTCTTCTATTCCAGAACTCAAAAGAGTTCTTTCTTTCTGTGCTCTATCTGCACACTGACTCAATTCCCTCCTGGCAGAGTTTCCCTAGAGTTCTCTCAGTGACTTTGTTTTCTTCTTGAACTCACAATGGTGTTCCTCCTCAATGCAACATGTGCATCTACTCAATTCCCACCTGGCAGAGTTCTATAGAACTCCTCAGAGATTTTTTCTTCTACTGTGTCCTCCTCTGCACAGTCTCACTTCCAAGGTATTCAGCAACCTTGAGGTCTTCCTCCGAGTTAATGATTTCAATTGGTGTGCCCTCCTAGCACATCCTTGTCCAAATTCCGCAGAATTGGAAATGCACTCTATGCACTGCCTCTCAGAACCCGCAGTGTTCTATCACGCCCTCTTGGCATGAAGCCTCAAACAACTCCAACCTGAAATCAAAGAACTCTACAGATAGCAGAACCTATCTGTCCCTATAAACGCACATCTACAACATACATTCACAACATAATTATAACACACATAGACATTCACACAACACAGACAATATGCAGGAAAAACTGCTCTGGTTTGTATTAATATCAAATGCCTCTTTTACAAGGTGTTCCTAAGCTCAGACTTTGACAAAGACTCTGCTCCTTCTCTCTGTTCTCTTCTCTAATTCTTGTTACTTTCCAAAAACAAGATCCAAGATCTTTTACATGAGGGGGCTCTTCAAGCTCTTCCCTCCATCTCACCTACCCTATTCAATTACATTAAAAATTACATTGAATGGGTTTTCTAGTCCAGATCGGAGCTAGATCTCAGCCTTACAACCATTAAAGGCTATCTACATCTAAAGCCTACGTATAGGCACGGCCTTTTGGCTCTAACAGCCTTACAAATATTAAATGCCCTTCATTCAAATTCAAAATGTGAAAGGGTTGCACCTTTTCTCATTGAATGTGTGCACTGAGTTGGCTGGTTGGCTGGCGCATGGCTGGCTTGGAGAGATACTCCTGCATTATACTCTTCTGCTGCAAAATTCATGAGCTCCTGCTCATGAGCTCTCCACCCTGGCTGTTGAAATCCTCCTGGATCCCAAACAACTCTTCGGAGTTGTCTCTCTGCTCCATCTCTTTGTTGTTGTTGTTGTTGTTGCTTTGTTGTTGCTTTGGCAGTCTCCCTTATGCTCAGCTTCTCCTTGCTGGCAGTCTCTTGTGATCTGATCATCAGCCCCCTGATCTCATCAATCACTTCGTCCAGCTGCTACAATGGATGGCTCTATTCCTGCAGTCTCCTCTACTGCAAATTCTTTCTGCAGATGGATAGATCACCATGATCTCCCATGCCATCTCTTGTGGCCTTAACTTGCCACCTTGTTGCAGATTTCTCTTCTGCAATCTCATTACTAAGTTGTTGCTCAGCCTCTTCATCTGACAGTTTGACTGTCATCTCTCCCTGTGTAGCACTAAGTGTCCACTCTGTTGCAGTCTCCTCTGCAGTCCCCTCTTGACTAATCTGTTGTCCAGCCATCATCTCTTACAGTGTTGTTGCTACCATTCCTCTTGCTGGTATGTCTCCATCTCCTTCTAGCTGCTCCTCAACTTCGAAATCTCCTCCATCAGTTTCCAACCTCCTCTGTTGGATGTGCATGCTCTGCACCATCACCCTTCTCTCTGAGGCTTCAAACTTTTCACACAGATCAGAAAAATCTATGTTTTTTGCCTCCTCTTCCGCTGTCAGCTTCAGTGTTGCAGTCTTCTCAACTTCCTGGCTGAAAATGTTGAGCCATTCCTTGGAATGATTGTCTTCATTTGCTACTTGGGCAAACACCTGTGTCTACTCCAATGCTCCGGCAGTCACATCTGGTTGTTTTTCTCTTGCTGTTGTTGCATCTACAATACAGACTTTGACCTCCCCTGGGCTGCTTGGTAGGAATATTCCAATTCCCCCAATCATTAGAAGATTTCTCTAATCTTCCTTCTCTGTCAGTTGTCCTTGCTGGTATGAAATCAACTCTGAGCTCATCTGCTCTCCCTTTCCCTCCTGGAAATATGGGATTTCTCTGCTGCCCTCTTAGCAGTCTATGAGATCCTTAGATCTCATCTCATTATCCTCTTGGCAATATGAAATTCCTTGGTTGTCTTCTTGATAGTCTATGAGATCCTGCAGTGATCTCATCTCATTACCCTCTTGGAAATTGGGAATTTCCTCTCTGCTCTCCTGGCAGTCTTTGCACACATGGCAGTCTCTGAGACCCTCAGTCGATCCCATGTCATCCTCACTACTAAGGTTTCTCCCATCCTCTGGTTCACACACCTGAACCATTTTCTCTTCTGGTTCGTTGAGGTTTTCAGCATGCCTCATCCATCCCTTTAACAGCCTCTATTGTCTTCTGGCCAACAGTTCCTTGACTGGCCATTTTACCTTTGTCTTCATGGGCCATTCATATACCCATCTCGACTTAGCATTCTGCTACATCTGAAATGAAAGCTCCTCCATTCTCATTTTGATCTCGGCGAGTTCTTTATCTCTTGTAGTGTTTTCCTGCTGCTGATGGATCTTCTTCCCACCGCATGCATGACCTTTAGTAGCCATTATGCCTATTGTTTATCTATCCTCCTGACAAATCTATTGTCACTCAGCAACCCTGGGTGCTTCCAGCTTTCCTTTACAGTCCTCCTGACTGGTTCCTTTAACTGTCGCCTACCTGCAACAATCACCATAAAGCATCTTCAGTACTCTATCTTCCTTTGCCTGTCTCTGCAAGCTACCTCTGATACCACTTTGTTGTATATCAGAGTATCTTCCTTCCTACTCCCTCTGCCTGAAATATACAAACAGAGTCAAGCTCGGATACCACAATTGGTGTGTATCAAAGTTCTCTTTTTCTTCTCTGCCTCCCTCTATCCGCAATATACAAACAAAAAGTGGCTCTGATACCACAATTGGTGCAATACCCCCTACCTCAGCAGGTTCTGCACGACCTCCTGGTCTTAGGATCGTTCACGAATTCACTTTTGAGCTGAAGCGACTCCTTGGGATCCCTATCGGAACCTCAAATATTTGATCCACAGGTCCTTCACCTCCACACGGCCTTCAAACATGACCGCGATCTTTTCCCGCAAAGTAATTTCGGGTTTCAGGACTTCCTAAGTCCTGATGTCGAGAACCTCTGCCTTCTCGATCCCCCGATCCCCAAAATGTCAAAATGTTGAAATAGCACTCAACGGCGATTAGTCCCCTGGGCCATATATTTTGTCCATGTGACCACTCTTCATATGACCGCAGTCTTCTTCGGGACTTTCGACTCCGTGAGCCCTGACTCTCAGTCTTTGAGATTCCCAAAATGTCGAATCTCGATATTCTGAAATGTCAATCCCCGGCTTTCTCCTCCAAGGATTACTTTTCCCTAACTCTTCATGTTTCACTATTTTGGGACCTCCAATGTCAAGTATCCCACTTCCTGGCTATAGGATCCCCGAAATGTTGATTTCCAAAATCTCGATACCCAGTGCGACCGCAACCTCACTCTCCTTTATGTCATATTTCGCAACTTCAAGGTTTTCATTCCCGAAGGCCCGGATTCCTTCTCCTCCAGACTTCTGAAATCCCAATCTCCAATATGCCAAAATCTGATCTTGTCTCGTGACCCGGCAATACTCCTCCTGTGCTTTTCAGAATTTGCGTTTCGAAACTTCGCGAATCCCGACGCAACAATTCCTTGTCCTCTTGTATTTCCGGTATCTGAAATACCGAAGTATCGAAATCCCAAAACTCTGGTCCTCCTTCTTTTGAGCAAGATCAATGGCTCAAAGCCTCCCTTGATCTAACAACTCAGATCCTTTCAGGATTCTATGGGTCAAGAGTTCTGAACTCTCACCCCTGCATCTTCCGGTAGCCGAAATACCAAAATAGTCCTTTTCGGGGATTTTTCTCCCAATGTCTGGATCGCTCCACGTGTCCTCCGCTTGGACGATCCCGATTATTTCGGTCTTTGGGACTGCGCGAACCCAACGACACTGACCTTCTTGTCTTTCGAATCCCCGGTATCCGATTACCCGGTGATTCCCCCGATCTTCGCCATGTGTCCTCCCACAAATGGACGGCTCTGATCTCTTTTGATACTTTGCCAGGTCCGAAGTCGAAAGACTCTCCCTGCTCTATTTTTCGATGTATGAAACCCTGATATGAAAGGATCTTGCGACACATGTCCTCCTTAGATGGACAGCTAATATATCTTTGGGACTTCGGGACCCGTGAGTTCTAATCTCCGGTCCTTCATCTTCTGAACCTCCGAAATTATGAAGTTCTGAAATCCGAAATCCCAATGCCTCTGCCCTGTCGGGACTTTTCTAGATTCTTTGCTCTGTGCATGAGGATTTAAACCTCGTGCAGCTTTCAACAAATCCGACGGCTATCGGCTATCTGCATGAGATCTGACGGCTCAGATCTTCTTCTCCCATGCACTCCTCCTGCTACTACCTGGACGTGAAATCTCAACGGTCCAGATCTTCCCTTCAGCCTAATCCGACGGAAGCTATGCTCTCCCCTTGAGCTTGTGCTTTCTTCCTTTGCTGTGGAATATTTCCAAAGTATCAAAGGCCTCAGCCTTTGCTCCTGCTACGAAGCCTGTACTCACAGCTTCTGTCTACGTTTCTCGAAAATGATTTCCCTCCTGAGCTTTTGGGATTCTAAACTCTCCAAAGAGTTCCTTGGCCTCTGCGACTTCTAAAGCTATGGCTCTATGCATGAAAGCACTACTCCTCCTGAGCTTCTCTCCTTGAATCCTCAAAGGATTCTTCAACTTCTGTGTTCCTTCCAGAGTCTTTGCACGCACAAAGGTGTTATCTCTTCTAATCTTTTCCTGTAGCTTCGACCTCTAAGGAATTAACCCTTTTTCCTTCTCCCTCAGATGGAGAATCTGATGCCCTCCTGACACTCTTTTTCTCAAGCAACTTCTTGCTGACTCTGTAGGGTGTTCAACAACCCTGTGAAGATCCTTCCTTGAACTCTTCTTCTATTCCAGAAATCAAAAGAGTTATTTCCTTCTGTGCTCTATCTGCACACTGACTTGATGCCCTCCTAGAAAAGTTTCCCTAGAGTTCCCTCAGTGACTCTATTTTCTTCTTGAACTCAAAATGGAGTTCCTCCTCAATGCAACCCGTGCATCTACTCAATGCCCACCTGGCAGAGTTCTACAGAATTCCTCAGAGCTTTTTTCTTCTACTATGTCCTCCTCTGCACAGTCTCACCTCCAAGGTATTCAGCAACCTTGAGGTCTTCCTCCGAGTCAATGATTTCAGTTGGTGTGCCCTCCTAGCACGTCCTTGTCCAAATTCCGTAGAATTGGAAATGCACTCTATGCACTGGCTCTCAGAACCTGCAGTGTTCTATCACGCCCTCTTGGCATGAAGCCTCAAAGAACTCCAACCTGGAATCAAAGAACTCTACAGATAGAAGAACCTATCTGTCCCTGTAAACGCACATCTACAACATACATTCACAGCATAATTATAACACACATAGACATTCACACAACACAGACAATATGCAGGAAAAACTGCTCTAGTTTGTATTAATATCAAATGCCTCCTTTACAAAGTGTTCCTGAGCTTAGACTTTGACAGAGTCTCGGCTCCTTCTCTCTGCTCTCTTCTCTAATTCTTGCTACTTTCCAAAAACAAGATCCGAGATCTTTTACATGAGAGGGCTCTTCGATCTCTTCCCTCCATCTCACCTACCCTATTCAATTACATTAAAACTTACATTGAATGGGCTGTCTAGTCCAGATCGGAGCTAGATCTCAGCCTTACAACCATTAAAGGCTATATACATCTAAAGCCTGCATATAGGCACGGCCGTTTGGCTCTAACAGCCTTACAAATATTAAATGCCCTTCATTCAAATTCAAAATGTGAAAGGGTTGCGCCATTTCTCATTGAATATGTGTGCTGAGTTGGTTGGTTGGTTGGCGCATGGTTGGCTTGGAGAGATGCTCCTGCATCACTTATGCCTCATTTCGAGTTCAGAGCGAAACGTTACAACATTCACAAGTTGCAATTTCCACTCATTGCTTTATTTTCACTGCTGGAAAGTTGTTTTATTATTCTCTAAGAAAAAAATTGTGCTCAATTCAAAAGTCTAAGATGATAGATGGCTTATTTTCCTTAATACCTTTCCATTGACTATTCATTTTCTCAAATATGATCTTTGAGATGAAAGTTACGGTCTAAGGAAATTTAAACTATTTTCCCATGTTTAGCGATGTATGTTACATGTGTCTTCTTTCTCTTCCTGTATAGTTTATTTACCCAGATTCCAAATATAGTTCCATGGCTATCTTCTATGGTCCATAACCTTTCCATATACTGCTCTTGTGTCCCAAACTGACTTATGAGCAAGGATTTATGCCCTCTAGAAGTAAATTGGTGCTGAAAATATACCTTATATTGTTTCAATTGTAACTTTCACATACGAGCTCTAATTTGAGCTCAAAATAACTCATTGGAAATCTCTCAATGATCTTTTTCATTTTAAGTAACAAAGATTATGTGTATATATGATACACATAGTTCTCTCGGTTTTGATCACCTAAAAATGTCGTTCAGGGCCTCAAAATGCCCCTGCAAGTTGACAATATTCGAAGATCATAAAATTTCGTAGAAAATTGATTGTTTTACTGTTATAACAATATTTTAATAGAAGTCATCGATCTCAAATTCAGGATTAATCTCAGCCTTTGATTCATTAAACCTTCTCCAGTCCCGCGGATTAATCTCCATCGTTGATCTCTCAAATCGAAAAGTACTCTGGATCGTTCATTCAAAACTCTATCGACAATAGGCAATCGATGATTTTCCTTAGAAAACCAAACTTGTTCAAAAATTTCATCGAACCCCAATCATCGATGATCAAAAATTTCCTTAGTGAACTAAACTTGTTCACAGATTTCTCTAAACCCCGATCATTGGTGATCGGTCATTTCTTAGCTAACGTTGCAATCTAGTTGATGTGGTATGCACGTGGATGTTGGCATGGCATGACATGTGGACGTCGACGTAGCAATCTGGTTAAAGTGGCACGACACTTCAACGCTGACGTGGGATGACATGTGGATGTTGACATTGCATGACATGTCATCCCCCTATTTCCCTTTCATCGGTGATCGAAAACTTCTCTTGGATGAACCAAACACCTCACCAATTTCATTGACCCAACCATCAGCAATCGACAACTTATATTAGATGAACCAAACACCTTCCCAATTTCGTTGATTTGACCATCAACGATTTATGTTGGAGAATGAAACACTTAGGCAATCTTGTTGATATGACCATCAACCATTAGCGACCTCTCTTGGAAAACCAATTTTTCCCCCAAATTTCATCAAATTATGATACTTAGAATTTTTTTAACTAAAATCAGGATGAATTTGGGTTATTGATCTCCTAGTTAAAATGATCATGACCATTGATCGAACATACTTCGCCCAACTCTGTCGACAAGTCTCGACCATCAATCTACTCCATTATGCCAACCTCTGAAAATGGATCTTGACCATCGATTTATAGGACTTCACCAAACCGCAAATATGAATCTTGGTCGTCAATCCTCGAGACTTTGTCAATCTACAAAAATGAATCCTAGTTGTTGATCTTCTAACTTCATAGTCACCATGAAAACAAGGAATTTGACGTCCCAATCCAATTTTTAACCCCACAACTTGTAGATCAACGCCATTGATCATCTCTTTGATGGTTCTGAGGACAAATTTGACCTGAATTTGCTCAGAAAATTTGGGGATTTCACTCCATTTTCATGATTTTTCCCCAAATTCGTCACAGGTCAAAATCTTTAGCAATGAATTTACTGAATTTTCATTGTTCCTTGGCCCATATGGGTCCAATATTAAACCAAAATCTCTAATACCAATATGTAATGTTCGCCAACTTAACTGGGGTTCATTACATACAGAAATACACATAAAATATTTGTTTTCTTCTAATTAATTCATGTAGCTTACTAGCTACTTAATCATACATATTTAACCATTATCTAAATGCATCTATAGCATGATTAACACATGAATGTAACTAATAACTCATTACAACAACATATAAATCAATCTCATACATAGATTTCATGCACTACAATTAAAACTCATAATGTGAGACCGAAAACAAATAAAACACTTATCTTTTGAAAATAGTTGCACAACCAGCTTCTTGGGATGGAAATTCCACCCAAACATAGAGGGTGGTCTCTCACTATCACCCCCGAGTTGGGGCTAGCAATCCATAAAAGAGGGTGGTCTCTCATTGTCCACTCATAGCTCAAAATATCTCACAACCCACTGGCATTCTCCTACAACTATCCTGATTTTCCACTAGCTCTCTTCTTCTCGACCTGCCCAACCCAATGAATGTACACCTTCACTTCTCTCATTCCATCGAGTATCCCATTCGTTTAATAGGATCTCTCTGGTGCAGGTAACAAGGAATCTCACTATCAGGAAACTCAAGGGAGCTCACTGCTAGGAAAACTATCAAGAAACAACAGCAACCACTTGTTGCTCCAGTGCAACTCTCATACAAGTTCACTCTTCAGGCCTAACAACCTGGTTCTTCTACAAGCCCGACAAATTGTTTCTTCAGTCTTCAGCTCCATAAATACTCCATAATTCGCCTTCCATTGTTGCTCAAGCTCCAATGCTCTTCTCCCTTGTTTTTTGCATGTTGTTCATGCCAAAACATGAATGTCCAAAATTGCTCTTTTTGGCTATATGAATTTGTATCCCTTTTGCTTGCTTGCTTGATTTCCAATATTCTTTAAGATGATTGTACTTCATCCCCCATGCTCCCAATAACTATGGGATGTGACTCCTCACACCCACCCTTTTACATGCATTCAATGATTGGCTTTGGGAACACTCAATAAAAAAATAAAAGGCTCGCTCAAAACATTAAAATCAGGAAAAGGGATCGGGAAATAAATTCATAAATAAAACCCCCTTTTTAGACCCCTCATCTCTTGTGGATTAATCAACCCCCATCTCTGTCCATGTCCCCTAGCAGCTGACATCACATTTTATTTATTAAAATTCAGAAATAAAATTTGCATATACATCACTTGGCCACAACCATACATTATATCTACATCAAACATTAATTAAATTGGGGATTATAGCGGGGATGTTACACCTCATAGCTTTAATTTTATTAGGGTCCACTTTTACACCTTCATGAGATACAATATGACCCAAAGGCACACTTGGAAGGCTTTGCATAAAGTTGTTGCTCTTCCAATAGTTGTAATACTCTGTCAACATGTTGTACATACTCCTCCCAAGATTTGTTGTAGATTAGTATGTCATCAAAAAATACTAACACAAATTTTCTAAGGAAGGTCTTGAAAATAGAATTCATCGAGATTTGAAATGTTGAAGGTGCATTAGTAAGTCCAAATGGCATAACCAAAAGCTCATAATGACCTTCATGTGTCCTATAAGTTGTTTTAGGAATGTCTTCTTGCCTCATTCTGATTTGATGATATCCCAAATGAAGATCCAACTTAGTAAATAAAATTACTCCATGTAATTCATCTAATAATTCATCAATGACAGGAATAGTAAACTTATCTTTGATGGTCATTTTGTTGAATTTTCTATAATCTGGACACATACGCCATGAACCGTCTTTTTTGTAACCATCACCATTGATGAAGAGAAAGAACTTTGGCTAGGTTGAATGATGTTGACCTCCAACATTTCTTGGATCATACGCTCAATCTCACTCTTATGTGCATATGGATACTTGTAAAGCCTAATGTAAGGTGGTACACTTTCTAGGTACAAATGAATAGCATGGTCATGATCTCGAGCTGGTGGAAGACCCTTAGGCATTTCACCAAATACCTTGAATGATTCTTGATAACTATTTGGAGATCTAATGAGCAGAGGATATAGATGTTTGCACATCAAGTGAGCACAATTGTGCAATTACACAATGGTGTCCCTTTTTGAGTAATTTTTTCATGCTATTAGAGCTTACCACCTTAGAGGGTTTCCATTAGATACCTCTAAGCTCAATTTCCTTTCCATATGAGGAAAATATCATGAAAATATATTGAAAATTAAGGGCCATTGTTCCCAATAATTGTAATCATTGGACCCCTAATACAACATCAACACCACCCATTTGGATGGAAATCATGGGACTAACCAAAAAATACTCCTTTATATTGAGCTTAATACTATGGCACTTACCAGAACAATTTATGATACCTCAATCTGCAATCATTACTTGAAACTATGGTGTTGGAAATACAAAACAATTGAGATCTTTTTATAATTTGCAATTGATGAAGTTATGGGTACTACCAAAATCAATCGACATTGCTACCTTTTTCATTTTTATGTATCCTCATATCTTGAGGGTTTGTGGAGTACTGATGTTGACCAATGCATGATAAGATATTGTTAGAGTAGTCTCTTTTAGATCTGGTCTTGTGGTGGTTCCAATTCTTGATCTTCTTCCTCTTCACGGTCTATGTAGAATAATTTATTTTCACCACATTTATGCCCCTTACTGTACATGTGTTCACAATTGAAACATAATCCCTTTTATCTTCTTTCATCCATTTGTTGAAGTGTCAACCTTATAGGTTGAGGTACTATTGCCATATGAACCCCAAAACGATCTTTGCTTCTTGTGTATGCTCCAATGGTAGACTTGTGTATAGCCTTATTCTTGGCTTGAATATGCAAGAAAATTGCGTAGCTTCAATACTATTTGTAGGGTGTCTTAAGAAAATCTCGTGTTTAATGTCTTCTTTTAATCCACCCTTGTAAGCTTCCAACAAATGTTTATCACTTATGTCATCCACCCTTGTGACCAATACCTAAAATTCTGAATTATAATCTTCAATATCACCTAAGTGCTTGATTCTTGTCAATTGAATGAAGTAGTCATGTTCCTGAACTTTCTTTTATTGTGCTTCTAAGTATCTTGTAAATAGACCCCAAGTATAATGATAAAATGGGGCTTCCTTTTTACTGCCCATTGATACCATTGATATGGTTTTATCTCAAAGTTCAAAGTTTCTATGTGAATCCTTTTCTTATCATCCATAATATTATGTAGTTCAAAATATTGCTCTATTTAGTTCACCCAGGTAAAGACCTTTGTTCCACCAAACTTCTTGAATTCAATATTGGGAAAGTTGAATTTAGGACCCCCACCATAATTAACTCCATTATTAGAGTTAAATCCACTTGAAAATTATTTATTATCAACAAGTTGTTCAACATGAATACTACCTTTATTTTCATGAGTCACTTTGGTCACTGTGTCACTCTTAGGAAGCCTCCCATCTAAGGTTTGTAAAATTGAATTTTGCAATTCCTCCATCTTTTTATCAATCAAATCTTCCATCTTCTTTTCCATTTGTTCCATATTTTCACCCATATTCTTTTCCATCTATTCCATATTTTCATTCATCTTATTATCCATATGTGCATTATGTTCATTCATCTTCTTTTCCATCTTTTCAATTTGGTAAAAATTTTCATCTCTTTCTTCTGAGTCATGGTTGAGTTCTCTAGAGGTTTATTTTGTGAATTAAGTTTTGGAGGATCCTTTGGTGCCATGTGAGAAAACAATAATTCTCCTATTTTTCATATTTTTCACAAATTTTGAATCATCGAAAATGGATCTTCCAAACAAAAGTTATGTTGATTGTAAGTTACGTACCTTTCAAACCCTAATTTGGAGTATGTTTGGATGGTTGACCTTTGTCTTGGTATCTCTTTGAACTTTGAACCCTTCTGAGTTTGAAATTTAGGCTTGTAGTACTTTGATATGAATTTTTAAACCCCTAAATATTTCATAGTTTGAACCTTCACGGATAAAAGGTTATAACAAATACCAAAATGGTTCATATAAGACCAATTTCAAGATTAGTAAAGAGCCAAAACTTCCACAAGATATATCTCACAAATTATAAAGATTCAATTTATGAATTTTTTCCACGTGTAACTCATTATCTCTCCTGAGGATTATGAAAATTTTAGAGTATGAAACTACACTAAAATTCGTTTATATCGAAAATAAAAAGATGACTCATTTGAGACTAATTCCAGGACTAGTCACAAACCCAAAATTACTTAGAAAATATCTCAGAAACTATAACAACCCAAAACCTAAAATTTGAACCAGATGTACTTCACTATGGTGTGTTAGCTTCCACAAAATTTCATTGTCTGAAACTTCTCAGAAAAAATTTATAGAAAAAATCCCAAGATAACTCCTTTAAAACCGATTTTAGGATAAGAAAAAAACCTTGTATTCCATAGACTATATCTCCTAAAGTATAACGAACCAAAACTCAAATTTTTTACCAAATGTACTTGGTTATGTTTTCTAAGTAACCTCCAAATTTCACTATATGAAGTGTTAAAGAAAAAAACTTATAGAGAAAATGGCAAGATGGTGTGTTTGAAGTAGCAAAACCCTAGGATCAATGTTTTGATACCAAATGTTATGATCCAACGACTTAAAAATGATAAAAATTCAATGAATAAAGTCAAATTTGAGGGGGAAACCTCCTTTTACAATGTATCCAATTCAAAATACAATATGAGATGAGATAAGATGATTCTAAGACTAAGTCTCCTTGGTATATATATAGGAGACAAAGGGCACAATTGTAATGAAAGGGTGCAATGAAGGGTTCTAGCCTACATACAAATATAACACTAGAAATGTAATAATTCAATAACTAGAGCTTAATAAGTGGTTTTATAAATAACATGGAGCTTTGTCTATGGATTAACAGGTGCATTGATTTCAGTGATAGTGCAAATTATCAAGTGAAATGACTTGAACAATAACATGGTGCAAACCAATTTTGAAATATATATTATGATGTTGGGAAAGAGATTCTTAGTGATAAGTTGAAGTCCACCAAGAGAGAAAAGATATCAATATTGTAAAGCAAGAGAGATAGGGTATCAAGAGTTAAATATTTGAATGGTTTTCAAAACAAACTTATTTTCTCATATGATCAATACGAAAATATTGAAAAGCTAGCGGGTGTGGGTAAATGGAAAAGCTACCAAGTATGGGTAAAAGAAAGATGAGGAAGAGAGTTTGAGATTGGTCACTATGTAATCTATCTATCATTTATTACATTCATCTTATTACTTTCTTACTATTCACCTTAATCAACATGTAACTTTCGAAGTGGCCTTCTTGATAGATCTAAATTATAGCTTTAAAACATATACATAATGGTGATCATTTAAAGTTTTGACACAATCGCCCATGATTGAAACCAGCCTAGATCTGTCTTAACCCTAGATCTATCAAGTGTCAAGAGGGGTCAAATCCCTTGAAGTGCAAACCTTTCCTCAAATGTTGCACCCTAAAAAAAAATTGCACCTTGAAAAATTTGATCTCTCAATGCTTGATAAATTTGGAATTAAATGGATCTACACTAATCTATATACACTTGATTGTATACATAGTTGAATACAAAACATATCACTTAAAATCAGGGCAACTCTTCAATTCAAATAAAACCACAATTCCAACCTTTTGAAGGTATTCAACTCTTCAACTTCCCATTTATGCAAATGTAAGATATAACCTAAATTTAAAACATAATTCTACCTACCTCAAAAAGTTAATACGCTTATAAATCAAGGTTTTGTACTTTCTGACATTGTTTTGCAACTAATTTTAATGATGCTATAAATTTATATACATGTTAAGTGCACTTTCTTTGACATGACATGAGGAGCATCCACGCCCTTAGGGACCTTGTTAGTGCACGTATAACTATCTCTATAGCATATGCACTTTCTCTGACATGACATGACGAGCATCCAC
>JZKD02S0063639.1:6661-25613 GCA_000966675.3 Picea glauca
GATGGTAGAGATTATTTGCACTTGTGGGAGTCGAACTTTGCTCGATCCATTGTCCCCCAAACTTATCATTTCCATGAGCTAGTTGAGTGGTGCGCTATAAATTACAAGGGTGATATAATGCAGATAATGTCTATTGATAGTTTTAAGGCCATCTATTAAATTACAAATGAATCCATCGTTCAAATGCTCAAATTTCCCAACCATGCTACTCAAGAACCCCTAGATGATGATTCCTTGGCCTCAAAATACTAGACATTGTCCCAACCGAAAAAAGAAAGATGATTAAGTAATATATTATCCTCAAATGCTCCACTTCCAACCAGTCCACCTCTATTGAAATCCATTATTTTCCCTGAAATAACCAAGCATGCCATTTCCATGATTTGTTAGGTCCTAGGTTATGAGCATGATAGTACTATATATGAGGCTATATTAGAGATGTTTTTAGTCTTTTCCCTCCTGACTCTATCACATTTACAAAGTTTGACTATGTTGAGTTCTTGAGTGAAGTTATTAACTTTCAACTGTCTAGTTTCCACAATACCAAGTCACTTAAGTACCATGCCTACCTTGTTTGCCTCATCTTGTCTAATAACTCTTCATATTTTGAGAGTATGTGAATCAATATAACATATGATCTAGGAAATACCAATCCTGTAATTGAATGGATTGTACAAATAATGAGACAAGAGAAGAATAACGGTTTTAGCCTTTATGTAAATAAATTCATGAATGCATGTTACACTATGATCCATGCCTTTCCACCTCCTAGGACGTTTCCCCAATTGAAGAATATGTTTCATTTGAGTAAGGATATCAAGATAGGATATTGGTACCTAGTTGAGGACGATTCTCTTATCAGGGAATATGGTTTTGAACAAGAACCCTACAAGTTTCCAGTTTTCCTAACCCCCAAGATATTTTCCTTGGAGTACATTAGGAATAGGTTGATCTCAGATCATTTTATTATTGCTTAGAATAGGCAAGATATTACAATCAAGATGCCTAGAGAGGTCATCCATTTCTTGGTTAAATTGAGGACTGCTTTAGCTGTTGTGGAAGAAATGCTACAGCAATTGGATTTTGAAAAAGGAAGCAAATGGGTGTATGACCCATATGGTGTAATAGCAACAAGAAAACCCACATACAAGCATCAACAATGTCCTATCATATGAAAAAACTATTAACCTAGATTCATGGGAGGAGGTTATGAAAGTTCTAGAGGCAGAGGTCCAAAATTAAACTGCCACACAATCAATGGACCCAACAAATGTCATTCAAACTCCTCAAAAGAAGGAACTACAACCTAGAAAGATGTTGTTTTCAAAGTTTCAATCTAACATGGACATTGATGGGAAACAAAGTAAAAGGCCCAAGGGGGATAATGAATTAGATTCACACGGGGTCATTACTGAGATCCTAGATAAAGGGAAGAGCATACTATAGATCACCCAAGGATCTAGTGAAGATGAATCAACTCCAAAATCACCTACTATCCCAATTGAGCACCTCACTTCAACTATATTGTCAATACAAGCAGTTGTGACCTCTACAGCTGAAGGAAACTATAAGAAGCATCCTTATCTCTTTTCCCACTATTCAGATATAAGGAAGCAAAATCAAGACTTGAGAAAAGAGATGTATCCTCAATTTACATCCCAAACAAAGTTGCTAGCTGATGTAGACTACAAGCATGACACATTCAATTTGTTTGTGTTGGAGTGAAAGGTGCCAAGGCTTCTTACTCTTGCAGATTACAGAGCCACCTAAATAAGGATTAAAATTGGTAGTATTTAGCCTAGGGATATGATTGAATTGCACAATCAGACCAATGATATTCTTTTTTCAATGTGGTTCATGACATAGGATATCGATGCACTCTACGTCCATGATTAACTGCCCCGAAATATGTAAGAGAACATGGGGAGGACGATCATTTTTGGAATATTGGGGGCTCAACAACAAGAGAATCATATAGACCCATTTAAGGGAACAACACGTCACTTACAAGGAATTGAACCTGGGTGGGGAGGGTTATAATCATTCCTCCCAACCACCCAAGCTACATCCAATGGACAAAAAAAATAAAAATCATACCAGCATTATGTTATACAAGGGAGCGTTACAATCTTATTCTAGTGAGAAGAAGATGAGAGAGATGGTGATCAAAATTGAAAGGTAGTTGAAACAAGAGAGTATATCAATCAGGGCCAAGCAAAATCAAATAAATGAGTTGGAAAGGAAAAACATTTCTTTGCGGGAAGACCCTAAAAAATATACAATCATGGGATATTTGATTAATCAAAAGGATAATGAAATCAAAGTCCTTAAGAAAAAGATGAACATCCCTTATGTATAATATGTACAGACTCCATAGTTGAAGGATAGCAATCGAGAAAAGGAACAATTGTATCAACAATTGATGGAAAGAAGAGATATTATAGAGTGCATACAAGATGAAAATCAAAGCTTGAAGGACCAACAAAATCAGCTATTGTAGGAAGCCAAGTCAACTAAAGTGAAAACTACTCCACTTGACCTAGAAGAAGGCTCAAATTCAATGAAGCAAGGGTGGAAAATTTAGAGGATAAAATGAATAGTAGAGAAGTACCTTAAATTAAATCAATGCTGCCAAATAGGAAGCTCAACAAGAATTGGCTCAATTAAAAATGAAGGTGACATGAAAGCCAACTTTAAAGGGAGCCAAACATAAGATCTGAGACAATGTAACTACTACAGTGTTCAAGAATTGGTCTCATTTATCTCTGATCCAAGATGAAATTGAGTTGATCACCATTATTTTTAAGGACATAAAGAGAGAAAAAAATGAGTTAGAGAACAAGCCAAAGCTAGCTAATGACATCATAAGGTTATTAAACAACAAGTCAAAGGAGGAGCTCAAGGATCTTAATGTGACTGATAAGACCATTATTTTCATGGATGCAAAAAATATCCTTGCAAAGAAGATATTGATGTAGAATGTTGAAAATAAGGCCCATGAGCTTACATAATAGATCTCCTCCTTTAAGAAATTTTTTAATGATGATATCAAGCACGAGATGCCCTATTTTTGGGATGGCAATGGAGACTCACATAAGAACTATCAAAAGTTGTTGGATGATAGAATAAATGATGATAGAAGGTTTGAAAATATTGAGGGAACCCTTAAGGGGAAATATGTAATGGACATGTTGGCTGGTGATTTTGAGCTGCTTCACAATTTAAAGAGTATTTTCAAAAATCTCCCCCAATGATCATATGAAAGATACATCAATTTAGATAAGGTGGTGAGGAAACTGAACAAAGAGGAATATCCAATGGGAAAAATATGGAAACATATGTGTGAATTTGCCAAGATATCAATGCCTAGACAAGGAGAAACAAGTGGCACACACCCAACCTAATAAGGATAAGTTTTTTCATTAAATGTTTCATGTAAAAGTGAATAATTCTTACTAAGGGAAAAACTATTCAAAAAACAAGGAGTGGTTTAAAGAATAAATAAGCAATAAGTGGTTTCCAGAAGTTGTTTCACATATAAATCCATCTATAAAGGATAAATAAGGTGTGTTGTTAAGGGATGATCACTATGAGGATTGAAGAGTATCTTGTTCTCAGGGTTGCAAGATCACACAACTCTGGACAAAGGACATGTTATGAGCAACAAACAACAGACCTAGAGAGATTCATGTACCTTTGTTGTATCAGTTTGTAACACATCCATGTATTCTCCTCCATTGTAATATACTTCTTGTGAAGTCATATATCCCCTTCTGACAATTGTATTTTGATTTTTTATTAATAAAAGCTTCAAACAACAGATTGGCACCATAGTCATTGTAAATGTGTTGTGTACTTCATTGGATTGGAATTGGTTTCATGTTTTATGACAAATTTCCTTTCATTTTTTTTAGTATAGTTGAATGTATGCAAAAATATTGTGATATCATTTGAATTTATCAAGCATTAAGCTTTTTTGAGTGCATACTTATCACAAACTCAAAATCCACTATGTTAAAATGTTGAATTCTATTTTTCTCAACACATTTTCTCTTTTAAAGCACTGCAAGATTCATTCATAGAAATACCTTGTATGTTGCATTTTGTCTCCTTTGCAAATTCATCCATTCATCAATTTAAAAACCCTAAATGTATGATATGTAATGGGAAAATTCCTCTTGGGCTAAGATTTTCCTAATTCTCTCGTCTAAAATATTATGAGGGTTGTGAGTAATTACAAAGTAGCACATGAATAACATTAAAAACATAGCTTTAAAATATGAGTTTTTATCTTCGAGGTGCCTTGGAATAGTTCCATTAACAACTTGGAACATCTCAAGGACTAACATCTTTCTTGACGCCATTGTCGTGGATCGAAGATTGAAGTTATTTTTCCTTGGGAAATGACATGTTAAGCATCAATTCTTGATGGTGACCAAGATTCTAACCATTGACTGTTGATCTATCAGATTGCGATTCCACGGACGTAATTTTGGCATTTGTAAAGAGACAGACTAGAAGGAACCCTGATCCTACAAGCATTCTTAATTTATCAGATCCATAAAATCTCATTTCCAGGAGGAATATCAAAGAAAGACTTCTATCTTATCCTATAGGTAATCTTCATGCAATCTTCATGCAGATCCGTTTCCTCCATATAGTCATGGAATAGATCAATCTAGAAAGTTGTATGATACACATTTAGAAAATTGTTCTTTTGTACAATTTCCTAGTCAACATTTGATAGATATTCATAATTCTCCTTTAGATTTTTCTCACATAGGAAGTTCTTCTTTAAGGCCTTTCTTGAAAAACCCTAAACCTCCTTTGTCCTATAAATCCAACAAACTTATTCTCCAACACCATATGGCTGGAGTAGGAGGAGGAAAAGGTGGGGGAAATCAACCACCACCTCCACCACCAATAAATCCATGGGTAGCAGTGAGATATGTACCCTTAAAACTTTCTCAAAATATGCATTATATCCCTAAAAATTACCTCAAATTATTGCCAAAATATGATGGGGAAAGAGAATCAAATATGACAAACATATGGTTGTCTTTCAAGATTTTACTGATAACCTATTCATTGAACATGATAATGTGTTCATGAGGATTTTTTTTCAAACCCTAGAAGGAGATGTGAGAAAATGGTTCAAGGGGTTACCTCTTTCCACAATTAACTCCCTTCCTGTCCTAGAATAAACTTTCATGAGGCAGTGGGGAGAGAAAAGAGACCACCTATATTATTTGTCAGAGTTTGGATCACTAAAGAAAAAGGCTACTGAAACTATGGTGGAATTTAATAAAATATTCAATAAACTATACAATAAAATCCCTGTTGACATTAAACCCTCCTAAGCAACAACAAAAGTTACATATGTTGGGGCCTTTGAGAATAATTTTTCTATGAATTTGAGAGAACATAGATTTGCAACCCTTCTAATAATACAGGGTGATGAATGGAAATTGAGGGTAATATGACTGCCTCGGGAAAGATTAAACCAAAAGAAAATCAAGCTGATAAGGATAAAAATAAACCCAAATATGAGGCTAGAACTTTGGGCTCAAATAAATATTCTCAAGATGAAAAAATCAAAGAAATGTCTAGGCTTATAAGGAATCTTTCCAATAAATTTTATAGACTAGAGGTTGGAGGTAACATTCCCAATAAAATTACTCTAGGAGGCCCCATAAATCCTAATCAATTTAGGAGGCCTTTCAATCCACATATTTTTCATAGAGAAAGAAGAAATGAAGAACAACCTTTTCAACCCCATGTTAGGAATAATAATGATAACAATTTAATTGAGGATCATTAAGAGGAAGAATATGTTTATTTTCAAGAAGAGACACACTTGCTTCAGGGTGTTAATGATGCTATTCATTTAACTCAAAATTATTATGAGAAATCTCTTAATTTGAAACCACGTTATTTGAATAATGTTACAACTCGAGGGGGATTGTCATAATCTCAATACAAATTGTTTTTTTGATGCCTTGCAAGTTAAATTACATAAGAAATATGATCTTAGACCAAGACCAATTGTTTCTAATCATCACAATAATCCACAACAAAAAACATTACCTATGAATCAATCCAAAGATAAAGAAAATGAATCAATAATTGTTGTAAAAAAGGTTGATACACAAGAAAAAGTGAAAGGGAACAATGAATAGAAAGACATGGATAAAGTTGTTGTACCTTTTAATATTGAACATGAATTAGGAAATATTAAAATACATGTACCCTTGATAGAATTGGATAAGAATCCTCTCTATCAAAAACAAATTGAAAAGGTTATACATGGAGGGGAGCCAATTAATCAACCAAATAATTTAAATGTGCATGACAAATTCCCTACTATCATGTTTAGACCACATGTCGATAATAAAGAAGACTCTATTGCTCCGTTATATGTGAATCTAAACATACATGATAAGCTGCTACACAATTGCATGCTTGGTTCTAGAGCTTCACATAATCTCATGCCTAAAATAGTAATGGAAAAGTTGGGGTTAGAAATAACTAGGCCATATCATGATTTTTGTTCCTTTGATTCAAGGTAAATTAAGTGTGAAGGTATGATTAAAGATTTGGTAGTCACTGTATCATAATTACATGTCAAAAGTATTATGATGGATGTTTTAGTAGTAGATGTTCCTTCCAATTATGGGATGTTGTTGTCAAGATCTTGGGCAGGAAAATTAGGAAGTCCCATGAAAATGGACATGACCTATGCTACAGTTCCGGTCTTTGGAGGAGAGAACATAAGATTATACATAGAAAATAAGTTTCATATGTAGTAATTGATCAAAATAATCCTAAGAATCACCCAATATATGTTGTTGAGGAAGATACGAGATGTTGTATTTTGTCAGTAAATGAAGAATATGATGAAACCCTTATATCTAAGGATTTTCATGCTGATGTTGATATTAAGTTGATAAAATACAAAAACTATATTTTGATGGTGCTTATTCAAAGGAAGGTTCTGGAGCAAGGGTAGTTTTAATTTCTTCCATAGAGGAGAAAAATTATTTGTCTTACAAATTCGAATTTGAAGCTACTAACAATGTTGTTTAATATGAATATTTAATTTTGGGTTTGGAAGCTACCAAAAGGTTGAAAATCACAAAGCTTTTAGTTTTTGGAGATTTTGAATTGGTGGTGCAGCAGGTGAAAAGTGTTTATAAAATAAAGCACCCAAGGATGAGAGGATATATAAATCATGTTTGGGACTTGATAGATAACTTCTTTGAAGCTTTCAATATTACTGTTGTCCCTAGATAATTTAATCAACAAGTAGGCTCTCTAACACTAGCTACTAGTAAATTTAGAACCCTAAGTATTCCTCAAGTCAAATACAAAGTTGAAATGAGATATAAGCCATATATCCTAGATAATATCAAATATTAGCAAGTATTTGAAGATGATCGACAACCAAAAATATTTCTGGAAGTGATAGATGAATTTTTTGCAACCCATATTGATATGGATGGAATTAAAGGGATTGAAGATGGGATTGAAGAAGAATATGAAATAACTACATAATTTAACAATTACATGGAAAATCACAAAGTCCGACAATTGAAAAACAACTTTATCCTAAAAGTATTAGTTCTACTTGAACAACTTTTTGATAGAAATGATTTCATTGTCAAGTCTATTGTCCTCCCAAAGGATGAGAATGTGGAGGACTATAATTTTGGAACTAATCAGAAACCAAAGTACATTAAATTGTCTAAATACTTATTAGTTGAACAAAGAAAAACATATGTTGGACCTTTTCAAAGAATATGATGATGTTTTTGCATGGAAATATGAATACTTGAAAAATATGACACTATCATCATTCAACATAGGATACCTTTAAAACCTGGGACAAAACCTTTCAGGAAAAAAATATGAGACAAGTCAACCCTATTTTGCTTCCCATTATTGAGAAGGAATTAAGGAAATAATTGGGTGGTAAGATCATAATTCCTCTTAGATATTTAGAATGGGTGGCCAACCTAGTCCCTGTAAGGAGGAAAAATGGGGAAATAATACTTTGTGTAGATTTAAAAAATTCAAATAAGTGTTCATTGAAAGATTATTTCCCCTTGCCTAAGATGGATCATATATTACAAAATATCTATGATGGATGGTTTCTTTTGCTACAACCAAGTGGCCATGCATTTGGATGACAGAGAGAAAACTGCATTTACCGTTCCTTAGGGAATTTTGTGTATGAGAAGATGCCTTTTGGGTTGATAAATACAGTGGATACCTCTCAAAGAGTAATTGACATAGTCTTTGTGGGGGGAAAAGACAAATTCATAGTAATTTATCTAGATGACATGATTTTTTTTTCAAGGTCTAATGAGTATCGTCTCATACATTTAAGACCAACTTTCATTAAATGTAGAAGATTTGGTCTATCCCTTAATCCTAAGAAGTCTCACTTTGAAGTGAAACAAGGTAAGCTACTAGGACACATAGTGTATAAACAAGGGCTCAGAATAGATCTTGAAAGAATGGAGGAAATCAAATTAATTGGCTTACCAAGGAAGAAAAAGAGGTCCAATATTTTTTGGAAAAGATAAACTTTCTCAGAAGATTATTACCAAATTTTGCAGAGATAATGAAGAATATTACTAACATGCTCAAGAAGAACAATGAAATTAAATGGACAATTGAAGCTAGAGATTCCTTTCACCAAATTAAAAAATCCTTAGGAGAATCCCTAGTCTTGGTTAGCCTTGATTACGATAAATAATTCTTAGTCTTTTAGTTTTCTTCTGAGAATACTACTGCAACTATTTTGCGACAAAAGAATGATGAAGGTCATGAGTAGCCAATAACATTTTTTAACAAACCATTAAGGGATGTTGAATTGAAGTACAATTCTAGAAAAGCAAGCATATGCCTTGGTAAAGGATTTCAAATCTTTTAGCGACTATGTATTACATTCCAAGGTCTTGGCATATGTTCCTTCAAGTGTTGTTAAAGATATTCGTATTCAACTCGATATTGAAGGAAAACCATAGAAATGGATAGCCAAAATTCAAGAATATGAGGTTGATATCAAACCTACCAAATTAGTAAAGGGACAAGGGTTATCCAAGTTGATAAAATAGTCCAATTGTAGGGTTCTGGGTGTAAATATGATATATCAATATTTAATAGCAGAAAAAACAGAAATTGATGAACCACAAGAACCCTCTCTGAAAGTGGATCCTAATTTTTATCAGTCTGAATGGTATAAAGACATAATCTTTTATCTTTAGAATTTACAATGTCCACCATTTTGAGACAAAGCTAAGGGAATATCCAACAAATTAAAAGATGTTAAGTATTGCATCATTGATGACCATTTTTTTTAGAAAGATCCTGTTGAATTGTATCATTGAATAAAAAACATAAGGCATAATTACTGAGTTCCATAAAGGAGTGTGTGTTGGCCATCATGCTTGAAGAGATACTGCATATAAAATTATAATTGCTAGTTATTATTGGCCTTCTTTATTTTATATGTTAACTTATTGGTTAGAACATGTGTATAGTTTCTTGTGTTTGTAGGAAAACAAAAAATGTTGCCATTACCACTAAAGCCTATCAAAGTGGAAGGACCATTCCAGTAGTGGGGGTTATATTTCATAGATGAGATCAATCCTAACTCGAGTGGTAAGAATAAATGGATCCTTACAACCACATATTAATTTACACAGTGGGAAGAGGCTATTCCTAGTAGAGCAACAACTGATTCAATAATTATTAAATTTCTTGAGAAACATATTTTAGCCAGATTTGGTTGCCCAAGGAAGATCATTACAGATAATGCACATGAATTTAAATATGCCAAGATGCTACAATTTTGTCAAGATTATAATAAAGAACATGGGAATTCAACTTCTTATTATCCACTAGAGAATGACATGGTTGAATCTTCCAACAAGAGATTAATCATAATTATAAAAAAAATGCTATCATAAAATAATAAAGCAAGGGATTGCCAACTAGAGTATGCTTTGTGGGTAGATAGGATAAGCACAAAGAGGTAAATTGGCACTTCTCCTTTTCATATAGTTTATGGGGTGGATGTTGTTTCTACTATTCATCTTGGGCTCCCTATAATGGAATTATTGGAGAATGAAGAGGAGGAGCCAAATGATATGCAGATAATAATTAATCAACTAATAGATGTCCAACAAAAGAGAGAATTTTGTTAAGTTTTTAACCAAGAATAATAAAATATATTTGCGAAAGAAAAATATTACACACAAGAAACCATACACTTAGACACATTATTATCCTGGAAAACCCCTATGGAGAAAAACCAATCTAATAATAGATCTATTATTAACCTTGACCTAAACCTACCAAGCCAGGCCAAGTGAGCTAGCCACCGCTCACCTCCAGGCCACTTTACAATGAACCCTTACAAGCCTTACAAAGGATTCTTCACATGCATTCGATGGCATACAAAACCATGGGCCATAAATACCATGTGCCCAAAACTTTGTGTTGAGACCTAAACCACTTTGACTCATTCCCTATTTAAGGTTGACCCTAACAATCCCCACTTTAAACTTGACTTGAAGATTCTACATGCAACCCCCTATCACCTAGGTATTCCTCCCGAATTTACCAGTGAGTTACTAGGGATACACATGCCTTACCAAGTATTACAACCATATTCTCTTTTACATGCAAACAATTTCTACTCCATTAATTTTTTTTTCATGTGTCTCATGGTGACTACACCATCACCATCTATTGCTACATCCTCTCGCTTTTCCATGCTCGTCTTCTTTCTCATCATCCTCCATGCCTTCATATGTACATCCTCGATCATGAATATCATGATCATATCATCAAGGCAAATCCATATCAATTCATTTGCATAATCCATGTGCTCCTCAATCAGGATTTCATTCTAGACAAAACCCTCTCACTTAAACCCAATGTCAAAAAAAGTCTCTCACCATTCAAAATTCATTTATCCCCGGGCATGATTTTTCCCATAATGCACTCTTCTACTTCTGCATGTTGGGAAATGCCATTTCCTCTCTGGATCATTCACCTCCACAAGATCCATGATCACTCCGTAAAATCCTTGTCATTGTCGATATTATCAATCTCTGCATCGCCATCATTGGACTGCTATCCAACTACATCACTGTCCTCCTCCTCGGAAAGATGATCTTCACCCTCCAATACTATGACAATGACGCTTCTAGATTAACATCTGTGGTCCACCAGTGTATCTCCCCATCGAATACCACACCACCAGTACTATCGTTCTCTCCAGAATTCCATCACACATTATCACAATTCCCTGTCTGACCGGGGGTTGAGGTGGTGGTGGAAATTGGGGCCTTGACAGGTCCCCTCTTCCACTCCTGCTTGTCCCCTTGCGTGAGGGATCCAAAACCTTACTTCCCAAACTCCATGATAAGGTGGCACCTTCTATCTACAATTTAAAGGCTTGAACACCACCATTTCCTATCCTCATTATCCTGTGATCCCTTTCAACAATTTATCCTCTTTACGAATTGGTTCTTCCACCATATGATCTCGTTGCACATCCAACAATTCCCCATTATTTTCAATCCAGTTAAAACTCAATTAAAAATCCGTGGAAAAAACCATTAAAATATCCTCATGTAAATCAACTATGATCTGTGGTGTTATTCTCAACGATTGCAGGAAACTTCGTCAGTAATTTGGTGATACCTTTCTCCGCGATCTCGTGGAAACTTCCCTCTTTTTATGATGAGATCCTTCCTTTGATGACGAGATCGTTCTTTTCTTCACGATGAACTGGTCCACCCTCTTCATGAAGATATCCTTCCATCTCTTTACGAGTTGGATTCCCAACCATTACAAACTGGCTTCCACCTTTTTCTTTACGAGTTGACGAGATCCTCTCTGTTATTTTCTTAAAGATCCAACATCATATAAATGACCAGGCCGCTCTTGCTAGAAAGTATAGGCCTACATGGCTCTAATACCAATTGTTAAGTTTTTAAAGCATACTAAAATATATTTTCAAGAGAAAAATAATATACAAAAGAAACCATAGACTTAGACACATAATTACCATGGAAAATTTCCGTGGGAAAAAATAACCTAATAATAAATCTATTATTAGTCTTGACCAAAAATAACCAAGCTGGGTCAAGTGAGATAGCCACCCCTCACCTCCAAGCCACTTTACCATGGAGCCTTACAAGCCTTATAAAGGCTTCTTCACATGCATTCTCCAACATACAAAACCACGACCCATCAATACCATGTGCTCGAAAACGAGTGATGAGACCTAAACCACTTTGAATCATTCTCGAGTCAAGGTTAACCCTAACAAATTTGCGCAATACAAGTTTCAAGAAAACCAGGAAAGAATAAAAAATATCTTTGAGAAAAGAGCCAAAGAAAGGAATTTCATGACTGGAGATCTGGTCCTAAAATGGGATGCCAAAAGAGAGGCCAAAGGGAAACATGGGAAGTTTGAAAATATGTGGATTGGAACTTTCCAAATTTCTTCAGTACAAGATAACAACACTTTATGAGCTTGCTCATTTGGATGGTGAAGTATTAATATATCCTGTAAATATGATATTTATCAAACATTTTCTGCAGTACTAAACCCCAGGGAGTTTTCCTACTCTGTACATTAGTAGCTTACTGTTCATTCTTGCTGCATGTTTCATTTCCAATTCAACTTTGCTTTAGATTGATAGGGTGCTAATGTGTTAAGATGTTGAGCATTCTCACAAATCAAAAATACTACAAGAGATAAATTTGTTACAACTTTTGAAGAATAGACTCCATAGCCCAATGTATAAGTCTACATTTCTTAGCAGATCATAGGGATATGATGTCCTCATTGGAGCTAAAGTTAATAAAATGCCAAATTTTGAACAAGTAGTGACAAAAATGTGGGTTGAATGATCTAATTTATAACTTCTTCATGAAAGGGGGATATATTTCAAGATTGATTATGTAAATAAATAATCCCAAGAATTAAATAATTGAAAGAGGGATCTTTAAAAAGGCATCAGGTGCTTAGCATATAGAACAAGTCACAAGGTGTTTACTAGAATGTTGGGGGATAAATCTCTAAAAGGGGGGCCAGGCATCATGGATATGCCGATCAATGACCCACATCATGGCACATTGCGACGAGGTAGATCAATGGCCCACGATGCATTTCACATCATGGACATGCATACAAGAAAATTCTCTTTCGCGTTGCGATAGGAGGACTCGCCCTCGACACACAACAATTTTTTTATGTGTTTCACATCACTTGAAGGGCTTGGAAAACTTCCTATCAGGGCATGCAAAACAATTTATGGTTTTGAGGAAAAACGACCATCTCGCATCTGAGCATCCTGCATACCTGGAGATGACATGATGCCTAACTTCTGTTGACATGACACATGAGGTGTACCTTAGGCAGAGGGAAAGATATGTGGTTGTGACAGCTAGGCTGTCACATGGACCAATAAAAATATACCACTTGGACATGGGCCCCACCTCAATCATATTAAGGGTGATGAAGAGTCATCCAAGCCCGAGGAAAAGTGGCCTGACACAGGTGCCACATAGAAAACACTTGGATCAACACTAACTTTCCATGTGTTTGTGGAATCTTGCTAAAATCATCAATGGCGTCACTCAAATTTCACACACTCTTGTTATTTAAAGGAGGTATCCAATGAAAAGGTAACACATGGCTCCAAAATTATTAAAAAGGGGTAAAAACGGTCATGCGCCCAAAATAATTACCATTTCTCACATAAAAAGGACATTTTAAAGGTTTGGACAAGTGAAAAGAGATGTATCATAAGTTACATCCCAAACAAAGTTGATATATGTTTTAAACTACAAGCATGACACATTCAATTTGGTTGAGTTAGAGTCAAAGTTGCCCAGGCCTCTTACTCATGCGCATTACAGAGCCACCCAAATAAGGATTAAACTTGGCACTATTCAGCATGGGGATATGATTGAGTTGCATAAGAAAACCAATGATATTTTTACAGGGGTATGCTACAATATTCTGCTAGTGAGAATAAAATGAAAGAAATGGTGATCAAAATTGATAGGTAGTTGAAACAAGAGAGTATCAATCAGGGCCAAACAAAATCAAATAAAGGAAATATATTTCTTTGGGGGAAGACCCTAAAAATCCTACACTCATGGGATATTTGATTAATCAAAAGGACAAGGAAATAAAGTTCCTTAAGAAAAAAATTGAATATCCCTGATGTACAACATGTACAGAGTCTAGAGCTGTAGGCTAGCCATCAAGAAAAGGAGCAGTTGCATCAACAATTGGTGGAAAGTAGATATATTATATAGTGCCTACAAGATGAAAATTAGAGCTTGAAGGACCAACATAATCAACTATTTAGGAAACCAAGTAAAATAAAGTTCAAAATACTCCACTTGAACCAGAAGAAGGCCTAGAGAAAATCATGTCTGCTTTGAGTGTAAAGGATATTGAATTGGGTACTATCATTGACATGATTAAATTTAGTGAAACAAGGGTGGAAGAGTTAGAGGATCAAATGAAGAGTAGAGAAATAATCTTAAATCAAATCAATGCTACCAAAGAGGAAGCTTAACAAGAATTGACTGAGGTAAAAATGAAGGCGACATGAAATCCAACCTTAAATGGATCCAAACATAAGATATGGGACAACATAACTACTTCAATGTTCAAGAATTGGTCTCAGTTCTCTTTGATCCAAGATGAACTTGAGCTGATCATTGTTGTTTTTAAGGACATAAATAGAACAATAGTTGAGTTAGAGAACAAGCCATAGATGGCTAATGACATCATAAGGTTCTTAAATAGTAGGTCAAAGGAGGAGCTCAAGGATATTAGTGTGGCTGATATGAAAATTATTTTCATGGATTCCAAAAGGGTCCTTGCAAAGAAGAGATTGATGCAAAATGCTGAAAATAAGGCCCATGAGCTTACATGGGAGATCTCCTTTAAGAAATTTTTCAGTGATGTTATCAAGCATGGGATGCCCTCTTTTTGGGATGGAAATGGAGACTTGTAATCATAGAAGAACTATCAAAACATTAGAGGAAAATTTGGGATAAAATGGGCCTTATAATAAAAATTATGGTTGATGAGTTGGAAATTCAATAACCTATAGAATTTCAAAATTTTGGGTCAACCATAATGGTTGAGTTGGACATGTAAAAGTCAAACAAGCTTATTTGTCACATTTTCATCTTAAAATAGGTAACCACACATAAACCACACCTTGGATAGGATCTTGGTGAGATCATGCTATATATGATAAATATTCTTGAGACATTAAATATTTAACATTCTATAATACCACTAGATATTAAAAAATTATATTCCTTAATATTCCTTAATATTTTAAGGATTACAATTATTTGAGATCTTTATCCTTAATATATTAAGGTTGGAAGTTGAGGTTTGGGTTATAACTCAATTAATAATCAATGTAAATACCTAACTTTAGTGGATATGAATACAATGTTGACATCGATCCTGGGGAATGGTTGAGAAAGATTAAGAAACATTGCAAGACTCCTTTTAGGGCAGGTATTTTTTTGAATGGTGAAGCTGGTAAGTGGTGGTATAGCTTTGATGAAGGTAATAGAAGAATCACCACATGGGAATTATTTGAAGAATATTCTCAAATAAATGGATCAAGGATTAAAAAATGGAGGAGATGCATAAAATTCAAGTGGAATTAAAGGAATCGAAAGAAAATGTCTCCAAATTGAAAAAGGATAATGAAGAGCGAAGAAAATGTATTACAAAGAAAAACAATGAGTTTGACAAGTTGCAATCCCTTAATGAATCACTCATTAAGGAGATTAAGAAATTAAAGCAAGAAAACAGTATCAAAACAAAGTGGGAAAATGATGATTCAAGGGAAGAATTGAAAAAGAAAGAAGAAGAGATATGCAAATTATGAAAGAATAATAAAAAACTACTACATGAGGTTAAGAGATTGAAACAATAAAATAAGCATTCTCAAAATCAATAAAAGGAAAGGATCTTGGATGAAGAATCTACCAAAATACTTGAAGAGAAAATTTGCAAGGGTTGAGAATCCCTAAATACTGATGAGGTAAAATCAGAAATGCAATCCATAATTGAAGAAGGACATCAAAATTTGATAAATAGGGTGACATTGCATCTTCAAAAAGAGAAACAAGACATGATTCAAGAAGGTCAACAAAAGATACATGAAGAAGTTGAGTTCCATATAGAGGATGTACATGCCAAATATAATGGTATTATCTCTAAGGCTAGAGTAATCAAAGACCAATCAAAGATGATTGAGGATGCCATTGTCTCTGAAAAGAAGATAGATGAATTGCATGTGAAGAGTGAAGGAAGACCATTAAATGTGAAACCATATCGACACCCTCATTACCAGGAAACATTTCAGGGAAGACAAGAAGGACGATATCAACATTATGAAGGAAGAAGATGGAATACTTGTCAATATTGAGGGAACAAGGCATCACCAAAATACTCTTCAACAAGATATTATCAGAGACCAACAACCACTACAAATTGGAGAAACTTCAACAAAAATACATGGAATCAAAGGACAAAAAAATATGCAAAAAATAGACACCAAGGATTAAGACTGAAAATAATTTATTTTGGATGGATAGATCATCAACAATGGAATGAAGAAAGAATGAACATAAGAAAATTATATTACTTGGTTTCATCACATGTGAAGCCTTTATTTGCAAATCTTTGAGGAAAACGATTTTTCAAGGAGGGTACTATGTTGTGACCCAAGGGGGCATATATATGGCTAAATGTATATGATATTACCCCAAGGGGGGTCATATATGTGCCTAAATGTACATGTAATGTGTAAATATATATGTAATGGGGTTGGCCTAGTAGAAAAGGGGCCTCATGTGCAAGTGTGGATAACTATATATAAGAGATAATGTATTCATTATTGTGACATGTAAATAGGAAGCATGAATGATATTTGGTTATTTGGAGGGGGTTCCCCTATTCTTTAAGGAGTTATTGTGTAACTTATCTAGCTTGGAGGTGTGTTCCACACTCACATTTAGTACATGGTGTGTACTTTTGTTATTTTATGATATTTTGAGCATTTGGTTCATTACACCTTTGATATCATAAATATTATTGAGACACTAAATACTTAATATATATTTTTTTGTGATTGATGGAATTAGCAACTAGTTGGGCATGTACTCAAGGGTGGGTTCGTGTTATCCGACTACTACCACTATAACCTCCAGGTACTTGCGTGACACGAAGTTGTGTTATCTGACTACTACCATTATAACCTCCAGGCATGCCAATGCAGACCCTCATGCGACACACAAGGTAAGTCGAAGGTTTCAAGCTGATGAGTTCACACAATGGAGTTCCTTAACAATACACTCCCTCATAGACTGTTCTACACCTTGGGGGTAAATATTTAATATTTTAAAATACTACTACCTCTACATATTAAAAAAAAATATCCATAATAACTACTTCATAGTGGGTCATTTTGGAATATGAAAATTATTTTATATTATTAATCTATTTAAGAGAAGAAACAATGTTTTGATTTAAGAAAAAACACAAATGCATTTTAAAGCAATGAGAATCAGAATATGATAATTTTAAAATATAATTAAAATTACTTCTTAATTGTAATGAGTTAATAAGTGGACAAAGTCAACTTTTTGTCTAATATTTTTTCAATCATAATCATCTTAAAATGTGCGAAAGAAAATTATTGGGGGAAAAGTACTATGACTTCCAACAAAATTCTTGTCCACTTATTAAATTTATCCTTTAATTACTAGCTAAGAGATACAAACAACATAATATTAAAAATTTATAAAACAAATACTAAAGAAAAATTATTTTTTTCTCATTATTAAGATATAACAAAAGGAAGATCCAATAGCTCCAAGGGTTAGCTCAAGTGATTCTAAGCGAGACATTGAGGATATCCCCAACGGAGCACGTCATGGGTTCAAATCTCTTGTGCTCCCTTGGGGTTAGGTCTGTTATTTGTAGGGCCGATGGTTTACCACGTTTACTATCCACAAAGTGGGGAAGTACTTGGGGGTTTCCCATGCTATGTTTCATTGTTTCATTATAATCATTTTAGAATAATAAATTTTTATTATAGTTAATTTTTTTTTAATAAGGTGATTTTTTCTTATAATTATAAGAAATTGTTTCATTATAATGATATGTTTATATAGTGAGATATTATATGTGTGGTGGTTTTATAATAATAATAATAATAATAATAATAATAATAATAATAATAATGAAAAATTATATTTACATCATTTTGTTTTGTTTGGTAGCATGTTTTTTACATGTAGGACTAGATTATGGTCTAAGAAACCACGAACCAGGGGCATCTAAGGCATCAAAATCACCGAAGATCCCACTCGGCCTGGGCCACCCCAACCCTTAACATGGATGGATGTTTTTGGGTGTCTCCTCCCGACTACAACAGGTTTCGAACTGTGGCCTCCTTACAAAACAAAACCCTATAAATCCAATCACACTAGTGTGATTTGACTATTTTATTTACATAATTATTTAAATTAGATTTTTTAATTATTCTTGACTAAATTTTAATATATTATTTAAATTAAATTTTATTATTAGATATCAGAAAACAATTTTGCAACATAATAAATTTAAGATGATATAAATTTAAAATAAATAAATATTATATTTATTGTAAGCAAGTTATCTTTTATCCACTACCAATTATCATTTCTTGTATGTGCACAATAAATGATAATTATCATTTATTGTATGTGCACAAGAATTTAAAATTCTCATTATTATTTTTAACTCTCACCTCTTAACTCTATATTAAACCATCTTACATGGAAAACAATTAATGGAGAAATATAGACAAACCTTTAGTAGATACAC
>JZKD02S0063650.1:7856-25613 GCA_000966675.3 Picea glauca
TGTGTGAATTCCAAGGTATCCAACTCCATGGATGAATGTGCAAGATTCCAAGTGGATGAAGTGTCCACAACAAAGTATGTGATCAACTGCAAAAAATATAAAGTATATCATGTCTACCCAAGATGCCTAGCCTTACCTTGCCATGTCATGCCTTGCATCTTCTTGCATTGCATTTCCTTGCCTTACATTTCCTCCCCATTCCTTTCCTTTTGTTTCCATGCTATGCCTTCCCTTTCCATGTCATGCCTTACCTTTCCATGTCATGCCATGACATGCCATGCCTTGCATCGCTATTCATTTACTTTTCTTTCCTTTCATTTCCATGTCATGGCATGTCTTTCCTTGTCATTCCATGTCATGTCATGCCTTGCCTTTCAATACCATTCCATTTCATTCCTATATTTTCCATGCCATCTCATGCCATTCCTTCCATTGTCTTGCATTACCTTGCCTTTCCTTACCTTTCCTTGCCATGCCATGTCATTCCATGTGTAAATTCCAAGGTAGCCAACTCAATGGATGAATGTGAAATCTTCCAAGTGGATGGAATTTCCACAAAAAAGTATGCGACCAAATTCAAAAAATAGAAAGTAGATAATCCCTCCCCAATATGCATTACCTTACCTTGTCATGTCATTCCTTGTATTTCCTTATCTTGCATTGTCTTTCCTTTCCTTGCCTTACCATGCCATGTCGGGTCATGCCATGCCTTGCCTTTCCATTCCATGACATGTTGTGCATTTCCATTACATGCCATGCCTTTCCTTTCCATGCAATGCCTTGCCTTGCCTCATCATGCCATTCCATTCCTTGAATTGTCTTTCATTTTGTTTCCTTTCCTTACCCTTCCTTACCTTTCCATGCCTTTCCTTTCATTTCCATGTCATTTCATTCCTTTCATTTCCATGCCATGCCTTTCCTTTCTATGAATTTCCTTGTGTTTGATTTCCTTGCCTTACAATGCCATGCCATGCCATTCATTTCTATGAATTTCCTTGTGTTTGATTTCCTTGCCTTACCATGCCATGCCATGCCATGACTTTCCTTTCCATGACATGCCACTCCATGCCTTGCATTGTCTTTCCTTTTCTTTCCTTTCCTTTCCATGTCATGCCATGAATTTCATTTTCATGTCATGCCATGCATTTCCTTTCAATCCCATTCCTTTCCTTTAATTTCCATGCAATGCCTTTCATTTCCGTGCCATGACATGCCATGCCTTACATTGTGTTGTGTTGCATTTCCTTTCCTTTCCTTGCCTTGTCATTCCATTCCTTTCCTTGTCATACCATTCCATGCCATGCCTTTCCTTTCAATGTCATGCCTTGAATTTCCATGTCATGCCTTTCCTTTCAATGTCACGCCTTGCCTTTCCATGCCGTGCCATGCCATGCCTTGCATTGTCTTGCATTTCATTACCTTTAATTGCATTGTGTTGCCTTGCCTTGTGTTTCATTTCCATGCAATGCCTTTCATTTCCATGTCATTCCTTGTCTTTACTTACCATGTTATGTCACGCCTTTCTATTCCATGCCATTCCTTTCCATTCCATGTCATGCCATGCCCTGCATTACATTGCATTTTGTTTCCTTTCCTTTCCTTTTCATTCCTTTCCTTATCTTTCCTAGCCTTACCTTGCCATGTATAGCCTTACAAGGTGTTAAATGGTCAAACACACGTAATAAGCACTAATAAAAACCCTAGTTCTATAAATCCTCCAACAAACACTTTTTTAGGAAATGGAATGATAGTGGAGGGGCCGCAATAGTTGAAACTCAATGCCCTAGATCCAATGCAATTGATGGTTCTTCCATGAGAGGCTCGGTTAGAGTTTTATCATGAGTTGAAACTCGAATCCTCAAGTCATTCAGAGACATGTTGGCAATTTCGTCTAGGGAATAAAATCCAAATCGATTAGCATAATGAAGTTTTGAAATATCCCTCACATCTTTTTGACCAAGGACCACATGATCACGCTACCCATAATTTATTGGCACAATGTTCTTGAAATTCAAACTCGTTTTCATAAATTCCATTGTGTCTCACTGAGAGAAACCCTAGTTTCAAAGATCCTCCAACAAATGATTTTCCAGGAAATGAAATGACAGCAAAGGGGCCCCAGTAGATGAAATCCAATTCCCTGGATCCAATGAAAATGACAATTCATCCATCTAAGGCCTAGTTAGAGTTTTATCATGAGTTACAACTCACCTCCTCAATTTGCTCTGTTGGCATAAAATCCAAACCGAGCAACATAATGGACTTGAGTAAGATCACATGCATCTATTTTCCCAAGGCCCATGTGACCGCACCAATCATAGTTGACTGGCACAATGTTCTTGAAAATCGACCTATTGTTCAGAAATTGCATTGTGCCTGACTGAGCAAAAACCTAGTTCTGAAAATCCTCCAAAAAAAGCATTTCCAGGAAACAAAATGACAATGGAGGAGCCCCACTAGCTTAAACATGATGCTCTAGATCCAATTAAACTGATGGTTCATCCATCTAAGGGTCAATTAGATTTTTATCACGAGTTGCAACTCACCTCCTCAAGTCATTCAAGGACATGTTGGCAATTTCATCCAAGGGCATAAAATCCAAATGGAGCATCATAATAGATTTTTGTAAGCTCCCACGTGTTTTTTTAGCCAATTCCCATGTGGCAACACTAACCAAAAATGCCTAACATAGTGTTCTTGAAAATCAAACTCTTGATCAAAAATTCCACTATGCCTCACTAAGGAAAACCCTAGTTCCATAGATCCTCCAAAAAACATTTTTTTGTGCAACAAAATGATAGCAGAGGGGGCCCACTAGATGAAACCTAGTTCCCTATATCCAATGCAACCAAAGATTCATCCATCTGAGGTTCAGTTAGATTTTTATCATGATTTTCAAATCGCCTCCTCAATCCATATAGGGACATGTTTGCAATATACCTAGACCTAAACCATGACCATGACATAGACCTCAACCTATACCTAAACCATGACCTAGACCTAGGACTAAACCATGACCATGACATAGAACTAGACCTATACCTAAACCATGACCTAGACCTAGACCTAGACCTAGACCTAGACCAAGACCTAGACCATTTCCACGACCTAGACCATTTCCACGACCTAGACCATGACATATGCCATGACCTGGACCATGGAAATACAATGTATGATAAGGCAAGGCAATCTCTAGGCATAGGTCTAGGTCTATGTATGGCAAGGAAATAAAACTCAAGGTAATACATGACAATTATAAGAAAATCTAGTCATGGAAAGGAAAGGAAAGGTATAGGTCTACATGGTATATCATGTTATAAAAGTTATTGATTTGAAAAATTAGTTTGTATTCCTTTGATTTTAAATAAGGCCTCAAAGTTATGTTTTTTTTCATGCAATCCAAAATAAATTATGGATCAATATTATAATGATACTACACCATAAGGATGGAACATAAACCTATTTAGTGACATCCTTATCTATTTAAATCCTATTAATTATGATAATCCATGTTTGACAACTATGAATATACCTAAGATATAGGAATAAAGAGAGCTTATGTAATGACATTGAAATTCTCATGCAATAATTTTGATCTATGATAGATGGGATAATAGGTTGTAGAATTACATGATTAATGAATCATTTGATTGTAGTTTTGAGGTACTAAACTTGTTCATTTATTAGAAGCATTATTTTTTTAAGAAAAAGAAAAGTATGATACATGAATGCCATTTTTTCTGATTAAATTAACTTGAAAACAAATTGATTAGAATTTAATTTAATTTGTAAATAATTCAATGGTATTTATGATTATAGAGACAAATTTATTTTGGATGACTCAAAGGAAAATAAATTTTCTATGGCATGAAAAGGAAAGGCATGGAAAGGGAATTCAAGTTAAGGCAAGGAAAGAAAAGACAATGTAAGACAATACAAGGCATGGCATGGAAATTCAAGGAAAGGAATGGCATGTAAAGACAAGAAATGACATGCCATGGAAAGGAAATGCATGGCATGAAAAGGAAATTAAATGCAAGTTAAGGTAAGGAAAGTCAAGGAAATGCAATGCAAGGAAATTCAAGGCATGGCATGACATGGAATGGAATGGAAATGAAAGTCAAGGCATGGAAAGGAAAGGAAATGAAAAACATGCCATGGCATAACATGACATGGCATGGAAAGGAAAGGCATGGAATGGAAAGGAAAGGAAAGGCATGGAAAGACAAGGCAAGGAATGACATGGCATGGGATGACAAGAAAATGCAAGAGAATTAAAGGCATGGTATGGCATGGCATGGCATGGCATGGTAAGGAAAGGAATGGAATGGAATAGAAATGAAATGCATGGAATGGAAATTTAAGGAAAGGCAAGGTCATGCAAGGGAAGGAAAGGATAGACATGGAAATGCATGGAAGGGAAAGGTCTAGGTATGGAAATGCAAGGCAAGGAAATACATGTTAAGGCAAGGCATAACATGGAATGTCAAGGAAAGGAAAGGCTTGGTGTGGTAAGGAAAGGAATAACATGGCAAGGAAAGGTAAGGAAAGACAATGAACACAAGGAAATGCAAGACAATGAAACAAAAGGCAATGCAAGTCATGGCAAGGAAAATCATGGCATGGAAAGGGAAGGCATGGTATGGCATGGAAATTCAAGGCAAGGCAAGGCATGGCATGAGAATTCAAGGAAATTCATGGAATGGAAAGGAAAGGTAAGGAAAAACAAGACAACGAAAGGAAAGGCAAGGAAAGGCAAGGTAAGGAAATGAAAGAAAAGGCAAGGAAACATAAGGGAAGACAAGGTAAGGCAAGGTAAGGAAATACAAGACAAGGAAAGGAAAGGAAAGGTAAGGCAAGGTAATGAAATGAAAGAAAAGGCAAGGAAAGGTAATGGGGGACAAGGTAAGACAAGGAAAGGTAAGGCAAGGCAAGGCAAGAAAAGGAAAGGAAAGGCTAAGGAAACAACGAAAGAAAATGCAAGGCATGGAAAGGATATGCAGTGATCACATACTTTGTTGTGGATGCTCCATCCACTTGGCATATTGTACATTCATCCATGGAGTTGGATACCTTGGAATTCACACATGTGGAGTGGTTGCATGCATACACATTTTTGTAGGTAACATTCCATGTTGATACTTGGAATTTGAATTGTCTTGATGCCTATTTTTGGTGGTGCATCCCCTTCATGAACATTATTTGGTGTATGCTACTACTATTTTTGGACGAGGGACAATTTTTTTGGAGAGGATAATGTACACATGTTGTAACATGGTCAACCATGGATTGAGGAGAGATCTAACTAATCCATTATTATAATATTTATTTGACTTGTCATGGAACTAGTTATAAAATAATAATATTTTGTTGTATAATAGAAGAGACTCACTCTATAAAGAAGAGCTATCTCTCTCTCCATCGTAAATGGTGGATAATTTGAGTATTTAGGAGCTCTCCTCTTGGGCTACATTGTATAATATTTTGGCAAGCTTAATGGAGAATTTGAGGTATATTTTCATTTGATGTGAGGCTTTATTGTGAACTTTTATTTTATGTGTTGATTTTGTATTAAGAAACCCTTGTATCATGTTGTTATTGACATTATAATGAACCATGCTTCATTTTGGAAAGAGTAATGTGAGGTTTCAACCCTCTTATTTCTATTTTGATTATGTTAGCCTACATGATTCTTATTATTGGTTCCTGGAGTCTTAACTAGGATGGGCCTTCAGTCTTTCTTCAAATTTAGGTTCTTTAGAACCATTAATTGTGTATGTAATTAGCACTTAACAATATTTTTGACCATAAGAGATCCCTCAATGAGTAACACAAGTACTTATAATCACTTTAGAAAAAAAATTTACTTACATAGACTTCCTTAACACTTAAAAAAGTATTTAATCAAATTAAATAAATTATTACAATGATTAGTGCAATAATACAGTGCAAATATATTTGAATACTCAACCAAATTGAGAAACACATTATTTTGTTTCATCAAAATTTCATAAATCTATCCAAATATTGTGAAATAGTTGCTAGAACCTAAAATATTTGTGTATTGTATTCAACAAACATCTCCTATAATAAGTGGATATATTGAATATTGTAACGGTAATTGTAGTTTCTATTAGTTAAATGCAAGTTATTGAATCTACAAACTCATCAAAATCTACATTGATGCATTAAGTGATCCTTCTATGTTTCGATGTATGAATTTCTCCTTCCAACTATTGAAAAGCAATATTCAACTTATCATACTAAGAGATCCTAAATTGAAGGTTATATGATATTTTGAGTTTGACATTCATATTCTAATCATGTATTCATTATACCAAAGCCATCCATAATCCCAAAGTTTGCATTGATTTCAACTCATGGATCATTTTGTTCATGTTCATGATGTTCATGATGTTCATGTAGGTTTCTTCCTTTATAAAATAGTGTAAATCTATGTTTCCTAGGAATACCCTTATACCGATATTTTTATGTGGAATTACTTCTTAGAAGAATAAATATACACAATTGTTTTTATTTATAGTTTCTAAGAGTTATCTTTTGAGAATAGATTTATTTAAATCCATTTAGATTATATTTGTGATGCAGGAGCATCGCTAGCACATCAAGCGAGCCAGCGCAGAAGCTGAAAACAGCTGGATAAGCCAGCACAAATTTTGAAAATGCTTTGGGACTGTTGCACAAATCTTAAATGAGTCATTTAAGAGGAGGTGCCTTTGTATATTGTAAATAGACATTGAGCCTTTAAGCTCTCATCCTTAGGTAGATATTCAGCATTTAATATAGTTAATGCTGGTAGATAGAAATTTAATTCAGATTTGATAGCTTTAGAGTCCGAGAGGGAAAACAGATATAGACACCCTCATTGTACATTGTATCATTGTAAGATTGACTTCAGGAGAAGGAAGAGAAGAGAATGCATAGAATTGTATGAAGAACAACCATGTACAGACATTTTAACTAATAGAAGAAATATTTCATTCAAATTCATGGTTTGTGTTGTTTCTCTGTGTATTGATGTTATGCTCAATTGATGTTTGCTTCCTATCATACATTTGCTTTTATATGCTATGTATGTGATTTCATGGTGGGATTAAGTCTGTGAGGAAGAGTGAATGAGTTCCAATTGTTTCTCTAATTGAGCCAGAGGATTCCTGCAAGGAGTGCAGTCGAATTTGTCCGCAAGGAGTGCATTGACAGAAGGGGTCAATTAGAGATAGATTTTGTTCTCATTTCCTCGAAGGTGCAGTTAGGTACAGTGTCATGCAAGGAGTGCGCAGGCCAAGGAGAAGTCTTAGAGTTGCGATTCTGAGTGAAGCTTCGGAAGACTGTTGTTGCAGGTGTGCACAGAGTCAAGAAAGACTAAACACTTGAAGTTTTAACAAAGTTGTTGCAAGGAGTGCGAGCAAAGGGTTCTCATTACCAAGAGGCTGAGAAGATGGAACAACCTCAGGAGGAGTATAGCCTTCAATCTATTGAAGGACCACATAGGAGGTTTCACACCAGGAAATCCTGAAGAAGGAGAAGTGACGGTCAAGATCTTGTGGAGGGAACTCATGAAAATCCCGCCACACATCAGATCCACTAGAAGTAGTGAGGAGGTTACGACCACACCTGGAATTTAAGATCGAGAAACCCTGAGCTATTGGATTATCATTGGCTACCCATCAACCATTCGGTTGGACAGAAGCTACACCGGGTTTAAGTTTGTGTGAAGCATCGAGGTTTTAGAAGTTGAGAAGATCGAGACCTTAAGATTCCCAAAACTCCAGAGAAATCCTATCCGTTGATCTCGGCAGGACACGCATCAGGGATCTGGAGAGGCATCGGGGTTCAGCACATCGTGAATTTCGGGAGTGAAGAAATCACAGCATCAGGAATCGCGACCCGCGATATCCCGATAATCCCAGAACCGTCCATCAATGGAGACATGTGTCAGAAGATTCTGAGGAGTGNTTATTGATTTGAAAAATTAGTTTGTATTCCTTTGATTTTAAATAAGGCCTCAAAGTTATGTTTTTTTTCATGCAATCCAAAATAAATTATGGATCAATATTATAATGATACTACACCATAAGGATGGAACATAAACCTATTTAGTGACATCCTTATCTATTTAAATCCTATTAATTATGATAATCCATGTTTGACAACTATGAATATACCTAAGATATAGGAATAAAGAGAGCTTATGTAATGACATTGAAATTCTCATGCAATAATTTTGATCTATGATAGATGGGATAATAGGTTGTAGAATTACATGATTAATGAATCATTTGATTGTAGTTTTGAGGTACTAAACTTGTTCATTTATTAGAAGCATTATTTTTTTAAGAAAAAGAAAAGTATGATACATGAATGCCATTTTTTCTGATTAAATTAACTTGAAAACAAATTGATTAGAATTTAATTTAATTTGTAAATAATTTAATGGTATTTATGATTATAGAGACAAATTTATTTTGGATGACCCAAAGGAAAATAAATTTTCTATGGCATGGAAAGGAAAGGCATGGAAAGGTAATTCAAGGTAAGGCAAGGAAATGCAAGGCAAGGAAAGAAAAGACAGTGTAAGACAATACAAGGCATGGCATGGAAATTCAAGGAAAGGAATGGCATGTAAAGACAAGGAATGACATGGCATGGAAAGGAAATGCATGGCATGAAAAGGAAATTAAATGCAAGGTAAGGTAAGGAAAGTCAAGGAAATGCAATGCAAGGAAATGCAAGGCATGGCATAACATGGAATGGAATGGAAATGAAAGTCAAGGCATGGAAAGGAAAGGAAATGAAAAACAAGCCATGACATAACATGACATGGCATGGAAAGGAAAGGCATGAAATGGAAAGGAAAGGAAAGGCATGGAAAGACAAGGCAAGGAATGACATGGCATGGGATGACAAGAAAGTGCAAGAGAATTAAAGGCATGGTATGGCATGGCATGGCATGGCATGGTAAGGAAACGAATGGAATGGCATAGAAATGAAATGCATGGAATGGAAATTTAAGGAAAGGCAAGGTCATGCAAGGGAAGGAAAGGATAGACATGGAAATGCATGGAAGGGAAAGGTCTAGGTATGGAAATTCAAGGCAAGGAAATACATGTTAAGGCAAGGCATAACATGGAATGTCAAGGAAAGGAAAGGCTTTGTGTGGTAAGGAAAGGAATAACATGGCAAGGAAAGGTAAGGAAAGACAATGAACACAAGGAAATGCAAGACAATGAAACAAAAGGCAATGCAAGTCATGGAAAGGAAAATCATGGCATGGAAAGGGAAGGCATGGTATGGCTTGGAAATTCAAGGCAAGGCAAGGTATGGCATGAAAATTCAAGGAAATCCATGGAATGGAAAGGAAAGGTAAGGAAAAACAAGACAACGAAAGGAAAGGCAAGGAAAGGCAAGGTAAGGAAATGAAATAAAAGGCAAGGCAGCATAAGGGAAGACAAGGTAAGGCAAGGTAAGGAAAGACAAGACAAGTAAAGGAAAGGAAAGGTAAGGCAAGGTAATGAAATGAAATAAAAGGCAAGGAAAGGTAATGGGGGACAAGGTAAGACAAGGAAAGGTAAGGCAAGGCAAGGCAAGAAAAGAAAAGGAAAGGCTAAGGAAACAACGAAAGAAAATGCAAGGCATGGAAAGGATATGAAGTGATCACATACTTTGTTGTGGATGCTCCATACACTTGGCATATTGTACATTCATCCATGGAGTTGGATACCTTGGAATTCACACATGTGGAGTGGTTGCATGCATACACATTTTTGTAGGTAACATTCCATGTTGATACTTGGAATTTGAATTGTCTTGATGCCTATTTTTGGTGGTGCATCCCCTTCATGAACATTATTTGGTGTATGCTACTACTATTTTTGGATGAGGGACAATTTTTTTGGAGAGGATAATGTACACATGTTGTAACATGTTCAACCATGGATTGAGGAGAAATCTAACTAATCCATTATTATAATATTTATTTGACTTGTCATGGAACTAGTTATAAAATAATAATATTTTGTTGTATAATAGAAGAGACTCACTCTATAAAGAAGAGATATCTCTCTCTCCATCGTAAATGGTGGATAATTTGAGTATTTAGGAGCTCTCCTCTTGGACTACATTGTATAATATTTTGGCAAGCTTAATGGAGAATTTGAGGTATATTTTCATTTGATGTGAGGCTTTATTGTGAACTTTTATTTTATGTGTTGATTTTGTATTAAGAAACCCTTGTATCATGTTGTTATTGACATTATAATGAACCATGCTTCATTTTGGAAAGAGTAATGTGAGGTTTCAACCCTCTTATTTCTATTTTGATTATGTTAGCCTACATGATTCTTATTATTGGTTCCTAGAGTCTTAACTAGGATGGGCCTTCAGTCTTTCTTCAAATTTAGGTTCTTTAGAACCATTAATTGCGTATGGAATTAGCACTTAACAATATTTTTGACCATAAGAGATCCCTCAATGAGTAACACAAGTACTTATAATCACTTTAGAAAAAAAAAATTACTTACATAGACTTCCTTAACACTTAAAAAAGTATTTAATCAAATTAAATAAATTATTACAATGATTAGTGCAATAATACATTGCAAATATATTTGAATACTCAACCAAATTGAGAAACAAATTATTTTGTTTCATCAAAATTTCATAAATCTATCCAAATATTGTGAAATAGTTGCTAGAACCTAAAATATTTGTGTATTGTATTCAACAAACATCTCCTATAATAAGTGGATATATTGAATATTGTAACGGTAATTGTAGTTTCTATTAGTTAAATGCAAGTTATTGAATCTACAAACTCATCAAAATCTACATTGATGCATTAAGTGATCCTTCTATGTTTCGATGTATGAATTTCTCCTTCCAACTATTGAAAAGCAATATTCAACTTATCATACTAAGAGATCCTAAATTGAAGGTTATATGATATTTTGAGTTTGACATTCATATTCTAATCATGTATTCATTATACCAAAGCCATCCATAATCCCAAAGTTTGCATTGATTTCAACTCATGGATCATTTTGTTCATGTTCATGATTTTCATGATGTTCATGTAGGTTTCTTCCTTTATAAAATAGTGTAAATCTATGTTTCCTAGGAATACCCTTATACCGATATTTTTATGTGGAATTACTTCTTAGAAGAAAAAATATACACAATTGTTTCTATTTATAGTTTCTAAGAGTTATCTTTTGAGAAAATATTTATTTAAATCCATTTAGATTATATTTGTGATGCAGGAGCATCGCTAGCACATCAAGCGAGCCAGTGCAGAAGCTGAAAACAGCTGGATAAGCCAACACAAATTTTGAAAATGCTTTGGGACTGTTGCGCAAATCTTAAATGAGTCATTTAAGAGGAGGCGCCTTTGTATATTGTAAATATACCTTGAGCCTTTAAGCTCTTATCCTTAGGTAGATAATCGACATTTAATAGAGTTAATGCTGGTAGATAGAAATTTAATTTAGATTTGATAGCTTTAGAGTCTGAGAGGGAAAACAGATATAGACACCCTCATTGTACATTGTATCATTGTAAGATTGACTTCAGGAGAAGGAAGAGAAGAGCATGCATAGAATTGTATGAAGAACACCCATGTACAGACATTTTAACTAATAGAAGAAAGATTTCATTCAAATTCATGGTTTGTGTTGTTTCTTTGTGTATTGATGTTATGCTCAATTGATGTTTGCTTCCTATCATACATTTTCTTTTATATGCTATGTATGTGATTTCATGGTGGGATTAAGTCTGTGAGGAAGAGTGAATGAGTTCCAATTGTTTCTCTAATTGAGCCAGAGGATTCCTGCAAGGAGTACAGTCGAATTTGTCTGCAAGGAGTGCATTGACAGAAGGGGTCAATTAGAGATAGATTTTGTTCTCATTTCCTCGAAGGTGCAGTTAGGTACAGTGTCATGCAAGGAGTGCGCAGGCCAAGGAGAAGTATTAGAGTTGCGATTCTGAGTGAAGCTTCGGAAGACTGCTGTTGCAGGTGTGCGCAGAGTCAAGAAAGACTAAACACTTGAAGTTTTAACAAAGTTGTTGCAAGGAGTGCGAGCAAAGGGTTCTCATTACCAAGAGGCTGAGAAGATGGAACAAGATCAGGAGGAGTAGAGCCTTCAATCTATTGAAGGACTGCATAGGAGGTTTCACACCAGGAAATCCTCAAGAAGGAGAAGTGACGGTCAAGATCTTGTGGAGGGAACTCACGAAAATCCCGTCACCCATCAGATCCACTAGAAGTAGCGAGGAGGTTACGACCACACCTAGAAATTAAGATCGAGAAACCCTGAGCTATTGGATTATCATTGGCTACTCATCAACCGTTCAGTTGGACAGAAGCTACACCGGATTTAAGTCTGTGTGAAGCATCGGGGTTTTAGAAGTTGAGAAGATCGAGACCTTAAGATTCCCAAAACTCCAGAGAAATCCTATCCGTTGATCTCGGCAGGACACGCATCAGGGATCTGGAGAGGCATCGGGGTTCAACACATCGTGAATTTCGGGAGTGAAGAAATCACAGCATCAGGAATCGCGACCCACGATATCCCGATAATCCCAGAACCGTCCATCACTGGAGACATGTGTCAGAAGATTCAGAGGAGTCAGAGTTCGTGGCATTGGAGTTTTCGAAGGTGAAAATCTCTTGCATATAGGGATCGAGAAACGTGATATCTCGATGGAGGAGTTGTGTGGGCCACGACAAGAGTTAGTGGAAGACAGGTGGCATGCCATATCGGGGATCGGGAAAAGGTGAGACTCGAAACCTTTGTCGTCAGGATTCACGATCCCGTGAATGCCGAAATCCTGATAGAAGTGACGGGAGGTGGAAAAGTCAACCCGCATGCGTGCGTCAGTGTATCGGCATATCGGGAATCGGGTTTCAGCGAGGCAGATTTATTTCGACATCATAAGTGCCGAAATCTCGACAGAAGGATTCCTGGTAGGAACAGGAAGGTGTTAGCATTACCCATCGGGTTTTGGGGTATTGTGAAGCACAAGGTGCGGAACCACGGGACTCCCGAAACTATGAAGTCTGATTCCCTGATTTTACTAGAGGGATCGTTAAGGAGAATCTGTGGGTTGCAGATTTCTCGATAGGGAAATAGAAGAACCTTAGAGTTCTTCGGGCTGAGAAGAAAGAAGATCATGTGAGAGTGGGTGTGCTCCAAGGAGTGCGGCTGTGCTAGGGTGTGGTATCAGAGAGAAGGAAATTCACCATGCCGCCTAGGAGAGAAATACAGTCACCTGATCTAGAAGATAGGGAGGTGAGGAGAAGAGGCAGGGAAGTAGTCAATCCAGAAATGGAGAGACAAATGAGAGATCTCCGAGCAAGACTCGAGAAACTGGAGACAACATAGAGACGCACAGCTAGTGTAGGGGATCTGAGTGATTTTGACAGTGAAGTTGAAGCTGAATGCGAAGGGGAAGTTGCAGCTGAGGATGCAGCAAATGAATGTCTAATTAAAGCTATTGCCAGGATGGGTGCAAAGGCGAAAATGGACATTCCAGTCTATGAGGGGAATTTGGATGCAGAGGATCTACTAGATTGGATTAGAGCTCTCGACACATACTTCGATTATGAAGATGTCAAAGAGGATAAGAAGGTCAAGCATGTTGTCACGTGCTTGAAAGGACATGTAGAATTATGGTGGGACGAGCTACAAGATGATAAACGTTGCAAAGGTAAGAAGAAGATTAAGAGCTGGCATCGAATGATCGCGAAGATGAAGGTGAAATTCATCCCAAGAGACTATAAAATTACTCTGTTTAGGAGGATGCAGAACCTGAGACAGAAGCTAATGACAGTGAAAGAATACACTGAGGAATTCTATCGACTGAACATCGGGGCAGGTCATCAGGAGAGCGATGATGAGAAAGTAGCTAGATATCTGAATGGTCTGAGATACAACATTCAGGATGAATTAAGCATGGTTACCATATGAACGGTAGAGGATTCTTATCAGATGGCTCTGAAGGCCGAAGAGAAGTTGAGCTGTAAGCAAGGTCAGCAAGGGTGAGGCAGAAGTCAGCCCATAGGTAAGGCAGTTTCCCAGGACAAATACCAGAAGCCCAAGGAGGAATGGAAGAAACCTCAGGGTAAAGTTGAGAGGGGTGGAACCTCACAGAGGGGGCCATATGTTGAATAGAGAGGGAAGCATACAGAGCAGAGTGGAGGATATGATGATGGCAATACTTTTCCTCGTACCATAGGTAGAGGAAGAGGAAGAGGTGGAGTTATCACATGTTTCACATGTGGGAAAAATGGGCACAAGTCTTACGAGTGTCCACAGAAAAAGAAGGACATTGGAGAAGCTCACATCACTGAAGCTTAGAGGCGGGATGTTGAGACAGAAGATGCAGAAGGCAGAAGATTGCTTATGATGTGAAAAGTCCTTTTGACACCTGAGAAAGAGGTGGAAAGCTCAATTCAAAGGACCAGATTGTTCATAGCAGCTTGCAAAACCAAGGATAGGGTGTGCAAGGTCATTTTTGACCGTGGTAGCACGGATAATATCGTATCTACAGAGATGGTAGAAAATTTGGAGCTAGAGAGGAATGATCATTCAATCCCATACAAAGTTTTGTGGCTACAGAAAGGACACTAGGTAACTGTTACTAAAAAATGCTTGGTTGAATTCAAGATAGGAGGATATAATGATAAAATCTTATGTGATTTTATTCCCATGGATGTATGTCATTTATTGCTAGGTAGACCATGGAAATATGACAAAAATGTGATTCATGATGGGAGAATGAACACATATACCTTGGAGAACAATGGGAGAACTCATATGTTGCTTCTGATAAAAGATAAAGAGGTGAGGCCGGAAGTAAGAAACACAATACTTCTCATGAGTGGGAAGGAACTTCTTACGGAGGTTAAGAAGAAGGAAGATCCCCAATTCTTTGTGGTCAGAAAATCGTGAATTATTCTGACTAGCACAAGAGTGGATGATTTACCAGAGGAGATTCAGGAACTGCTGGAAGAGTTCACTGATATCATAGTGGACGAATTACCTCGTTCGTTGCCACCGATGAGGAGTGTGAGTCATCATATAGATCTCATACCAGGAGCTAGTTTACCGAATAAAGCCATGTACAGATTGACGCCGCAGGAAAATGAAGAGGTTAAAAGGCAGGTCCAGGATTTGTTGGACAAAGGGTTGGTCAGGGAAAGCTTGAGTCCATGTGCCATTCCAACGGTACTCATTCCAAAGAAGGATGGAGGTTGGAGAATGTGTACCGACTCAAGAGCAATCAACAAGATAACCATTAGGTATAGGTTTCCACTGCCGAGAATGGATGATCTGATGAATTTCCTGAGTGGGGAAAAGTATTTTTCAAAGATAGATCTGAAAAGAGGATATCACTAGATTCGCATGAGAGAAGGCGATGAGTGGAAGACGACCTTCAAAACCAACAAAGGTTTGTACGAATGGCTAGTCATGTTGTTTGTCTTAACAAATGCACCTAGTACCTTCATGAGGTTGATGAATGAATTCTTGAGGGAGTTCATCGAGAAGTTCATCATTGTGTATCTAGATGACATATTGATCTACAGTAAATCAGTGGCTGAACATATGAAGCATTTATCTACAATGATGAGGAAGCTACAGTAGGAGAAGTTGTTAATTAATATGAAGAAGTCCTCATTTATGAAGACAAAGCTCATTTACTTGGATTTTGTTATATCTGCAAATGAGTTGAGGATGGATCCAGATAAGGTAGAAGTGATTAAGAAATGGCCATCACCGAGAAATATTTTTGAGGTGAGAAGTTTTCATGGTTTAGCTAGTTTTTACCAGAAATTCATGAGGAATTTCAGTGGAATTAGCGCAGTGATGATGGATACAGTGAAGAAGTGGCATAAGTATTTTCACTAGATAGTAGAGGCTAAGAAGAGCTTCAATCTGTTGAAGTGGAATATAACGAAACAACCGGTTCTGGTGTTGTCGGATTTCCAGAAGACATTTCAGGTGAAATGTGATGCAAGTGGGTTTGCCGTCGGAGCAGTCTTGAGTCAGGAAGACAGACCAATTGCCTATTTCAGCGAGAAGCTGGATGATGCAAAATTGAAATACTCCACGTATGATAAAGAATTCTATGCTATCATATAGGCGTTGAAAAAGTGGAGGCATTACTTGATCCCTAAAGAATTTGTATTGTACAGTGATAATCATGCGTTACAGTTTGTGACTCAACAGGAGAAGTTGAATCAAAAACATGCAAAATGGGTAGAGTATATGCAGAATTTCACGTTTTTGATCAAGCATATTTCGGGTAGTGCTAACAAAGTGGTTGATGCTTTGAGCATGAAGTGTTTGTTGTTGCAGGAATTTTGAGTCAAAACATTGGGTTTCGATAATCTCAAGGACATGTATGTAGGTGATGCAGATTTTTCAGAAGCGTATGAAGCAGCAGAGAATCCAGTTCTTAGAGATCGAAGTCCTTGGATATATTATATGATTCAGGAGGGATTTTTGTTCAGAGGAAATCAATTGTGCATTCTGAAATGCTCCATGAGGGAGAACTTGTTAAAGGAGAAACACAGTGGTGGATTAGCAAGACATTTTAGCCATGACAAGACATTCGCAAAGCTGAGCGAATCATATTTTTGGCCAGGAATGCGAGCATATGTCAAGAGGTTCATTTATAGATGTCGAGTTTTCCAGCATTCGAAGGGAAGGAAACAAAATGCAGGTTTTTATCAGCCATTTCCCATACCAGAGAGGCCATGGGAGGTGATAAGAATGGACTTTGTATTGGGATTGCCAAGGACGCAAAGAGGTGTTGATTCAATCTTTGTGGTAGTGGATAGGTTTTCAAAGATGGCACATTTCATCCGATATCAGAAAACCAGTGATGCGACTCACATTGCAAATCTATTTTTCAAGGAGGTCATTCGACTTCATCGATTGACAAAAATCATAGTTTTGGACAGGGACACTAAATTCATAGGGAATTTTTGGAGGAACTTATGGAAGAAGATGGGAACTAACTTGGCGTTCAGTTCTGCTTATCATCCGCAGACATATGGGCAAACAAAAGTGGTGAACAGAAGTTTGGGGGACTTGCTGAGAAGCTTGGTGATAGAGCACCACAACAGTTGAGACCACATATTACCACAGGCAGAGTTTGCATATAACGACTCAGTGAATCGGAGCATAGGGAAAAGTCCATTTCAGGTTGTATATGGAATGCAGCCGAGAGGAGTTTTTGAATTGCGGTATTCAAAACAGAATTCTACTAGTAGTGCTAGTGCAGAAGAATTCGCTGAGGCGATGAAAGAACTTCACAGTCAGGTGAAGGAGGGACTGCTGAAATCAAACCAAGAGTACAAGCGCAGAGCAGATCAACATCGGAGACAACTTTAGTTCGAAGTTGGTGATCTAGTTCTGGCACATTTGAGGAAAGAAAGGTTCCCAAGGGGAACATACAATAAGTTGAAAATGAAGAAAATCGGACCATGCAAAGTCTTGAGAAAATTTGGAGAAAATGCTTATGAGATTGAGTTGTCGGATGGCATCGGGATATCTCCAATATTCAATATCGTAGATTTATACCCATACAGAGCTGGAGAAGTAGAGACTGGAGCTAAGGAGTGTTGGATTACTGAGAGGGGGGGTGAATCAGTAATAGAGCAATTTAACCATATAATCCAAGTGTTATATCAATGAAGCATTATTATCCAATAACTGCAAAGTAAATAAGCAA
>JZKD02S0063672.1:11049-25612 GCA_000966675.3 Picea glauca
GCCTTAAGAAAAAGACCATAAAAATAAAGATATAAACTAAAACCCACTTAAGTAATAATTTTAGTCTTCTTAAATTTAGAGGGTAAAATGAAAAGAGGAATAATTTAATTAAAATCCGTGGTTTTAAATTGTAAAGAGGAAATAAATTATTTAACGTGTGGAAGTATAAAAAGATTTTAAATTAATAATAAAAGGAAAAGAGTAAATAGCGCAACTGTCATTTTGTCTCTAATAAAAAGGGGAAAGAAGGGAATAATAAGAATTAGGAAACTAAGTAATGGAGGAAACATAAGTAAGGAAAATTGGGAACTTATGGTAAAAAGCGAGGTCAACATAGTAAGGAATCTGCAATTAAGAACCTTCTAATTTGAGCTAATTTAGCAACTTCATTTTTAGGGAAATTATTTAAAACATGTAAGGGGATCTAAGAACACCTAGGAGGAAATTTAGAAGCAACTCTAGGTGGGTGAGGGAAATGAGTAATTTAATAATTTAAAGAAAATAATTATTTGAGGAAAGAGGGGGATGAATGACACTTGTACGATGGAGAAATTTTAGATGATTTCATTAAAACTTAAATTAAAAAGGAGTTTAGGGAAAGTTTGAAGGTCTAAAACTCTATAAAAGAAAGAGAAGAGAAGGAAGAAATGGATCGACTGTTAGCATAACGTTACACTGCCGAAATTGTGACTTGACTGATTACTTATGGAGAGTTGGGATTTTCCAGCTGGGATAGGAGTGGTAGCTCGGCTTTGCGAGGCGAGCTGGGAAGCTAGACAGACCATCTGGATTATGTGTAGCCCATTTGTGGCTCGGGGGGCTAAGGGGGAAGTCGATTACCCCTAGCAATTGGCTGGGAGGTACCGGTGTATTCTCGACGGTCAGCGAGGGGAGCGGAACGTAGCAGGAGCGGTACGGAGCGCGCGGTCATCATTCGAGGTAGGAGTTAAGGCAACGATACATTTTTCATTTTGCATGATAGAAGGTATTAGGACCTTGGCCCTCTCTTATTGTTATGAGATTTTTAGCATTGGCATTGTGAGATGAAAAATAATTAACTTCAATTTGCTTGGGTTCTTGTTGGATTGATTGGTTTTCTTTCCTTGTTCTTCAGCGATTGAAATTGTGTTACAGTTATAAAATATTTCTTCTTACTCTGTTGTTGCATGTCGGTTGGAATAAAAGAGATTTTATGGCTGTGTGTTTTATATGACTATGGGCGTATTACACATTACAGTGGATATTTTTAAGTTAATGGGGGCATTTTATATCAATGTGGGTGTATTACACATTACAGTGGGCGTTTTTATGTGAATGGGGGCGTTTTATACCATTGTGGGCGTTTATATATTATAGTGGGCATATTTATATTGATGTGGGCGTTTTTATATCATTGTGGGCGTTTATAAATTTATGTGGACGTTTTTATATTGATGTGGGCATTTTTATATTGATGTGGGCGTTTTTATATGATTGTGGGCGTTTATAAATTTATGTGGGCGTTTTTATAGTGATGTGGGCGTTTTTATAGTTGTATGGAAAATTTCGTTTTGTAAATTTAGATCTGAGAAATTGTTCTGGCAATAGATGTATGGGCATTTCGTTTTTGTAAATTTAGATCTGAGAATTCGTTCTTGCAATAGTTGTATGGGCATTTTCGTTTCTATAAATTTAGATTCGAGAATTTGTTCTAGCAATAGTTGTATGGGCATTTTCAGTTTTGTAAAATTAGATCTGATAATTCGTTCTGGCAATAGTTGTATGGCCATTTTCATTTTTGTAAATTTAGATCTGAGAATTCGTTCTCGTTTTATTATGGCTATATTGGCTTCCTGCTTGAGATTTTTACTTGTTTATTGGTGAATTTAAATTTATGATTTATCCATTGAAAAAAAAAGAGCTAGTCAATAGCATAGATCAGTCAACACATTTCGGGTTCCAGAACTCACCCTATAAATTCTCTGCCTTTCATTGATTAATTAAAATATATATCTGGTTATTCTTTTTAATGAATGTCTTATTATGTTCTTAATTAAATCTTGTTCTTAAGTGTTTAGTTACCACCGTATCAATTCATTATTGTTGTCGTTTAAGTGTAACTCATTCCATTACTATTAGTTGAGTTCCTTTATTTCATTGTGGACATAATTAATTATTATAAATGAAACATGAATAAGTATAACACTTGGTCATGATGATTACTGTTGAAGCAATGCTCAATTGATAATGGTATAGGGTTTTTATTGATAATTTGTCAAATTGACCGGTTATATAGAGCTGTCTCGTTTTCTATGGTTATAATGGAGTAGATCTATCTTTTTCCTTCCATAGAGTATTGATATTTTATATATCCTGTTTATTGTGAAAGTTGTTGTAATGAATGTTATTTGGAGATAAAGGTACTTCTGAAGGTATTCCTTTTTACTGCCATCGTTGTAAGTTATTGATAACATAGAATTTATAATATTGTGTTAATTATGGATTTATGATTAGGGCGTGTTGAGACAATTAATGGTTCATAATCATTGTCAATCGAATTACAAGCTTAGATCATTGAATGACTATTAATGTAAATTTTACAATGATTGCATCAATAATCTTAGTATATGCCGTTAATTATCGATCTATGATTAAAGATGAATGTTAATTATTGCGTTAATGACAATTGGAACTATTCAATAAATTCATGATTGTAACTAATGACTAATTATCTTGTTAACTATTAAACCAGTCAAAGTTCAGACTTGAAAAATAAGGTCCCTTGAATGATGTTTAGAGGGTACCTTGATGACGAATCATGATCTAAAAGTTTCCAATTGGAATGGCCTTAAGCCTCTTATAAGTTATAGTCCATTGTTAAATTAATGTTGTACTTGGTTGTAACCATTATTTGCTTGGTCTGTTTGTGTGTGGTGGGATGTAGACACCTCCATGTTCCTAAGAACAGTCGCTAACCCTGAGACCTTAAATGGTTAAAATCGATGGGAACCTTGGCTTGAGCGTTTCTTATGTGTCTTGGAGGTCCTAACCATTGCAGGGTAGGACGGACGGGAAGTCAGTCTTAATTTTTGGTCAATCTTACTTATTGTCGATTGATCATCGTTAATTGCATGTAGTCACTTGTTATGCGTATTATGTCATCTTGTTGTGTTCATCTTGGTTTGCGTCTTATTCATCGTCAGGTGGTGACGTAGAGTCGAATGTGTTTATTTGTCTTGTACACGTGTGCACACACCTGTAAAAAATAAATAAAATTGCACTTGTTATGAGAGGTTGTCGGCGTAACGAGGAGGACCGTTACAAACAATACTGCAATGACACAAAAACTAGTTGTGAAATGAAAAGTAAGGAAGCTATTGAAAATTACACAGTAATGTGCCATGTGAAAAGTAAGTAATGTCGATCTCCCATTGGGAATCATCTCCTATTAGACCAGTACGATCCCATCCCATTTTTAAGGGTTTAACTAGGGTTTAATTACCGAACTGACTACTCTTTAAATCAACCTCCTTACAAATTCATTACCGAGTTATGACGATAGTCTGTTAAGCATATGACTATTGCAGAGTGGTCACATTTGTCTCTTCTAGTTAAGTTTTTTCCCCTTGGGTTCTGACTTGTCAATCAAGCTCAGGATTTGTGACTGGCACTATTGGGTATCTCCTAACGATAGCAACCATCGATAACAATCTTTAACCTTTTGGTAACCATAATAATAATAGTCCAAATACTAAATATCGATACTTTACAGTGCATAAGTTATTGTTGCATATGATAAAGGTAAGGTCTCCCATAGAAGATATTTGTGATTGATATAGAGAAATAATTTATGTTATGGATCGAATTTATGTAAAGGATCCTTACAGTACCTAGTGTAATATTATGAGCATAGATAAGATGGGAATATTAGATGCGATTATAATAGTTTAAATACAGAAATATGTATACTTATAGCTTTGCACATGTATGATGGAAACAATGAGGGTTATGTAATAACGCATAGTAAATTTAAGTGAATGTGTATCATAATGGATAATCACCAAGGTTCATGGGTAGATAATCAATGTTCCTAATTTTCTACGCAATGTGATTATAAGCCCAAGCTATCAAGCTATCGAAAAATTATTAGTAATGACAAAACTGCTTTACATAAATCAATGTGTCTTCTCGAAAACAAATATTGAAGATGAAAGGAGAATTAATGTCACTAATAATTTATTTATTTTTAATTTGGTAAAATTGGGGTACATTACATATGGTATCATAGCTTAAGGTTACAACACTTGGACCGCTAGGAAAGGCCAAAACTAGTTTAGTGCATTTTATTCTATTAAAATAAAAAACAACAAAACCGCTTACCATTATAAACAAAAAATGTGTATTATGTTGTGATAATGGCAACACTAAATGAAGAGGAGATCATAATTGAGGATAATATTGATCAAGGACCTCCTAAATAGCCTGGACAAAACAACGAAGGAAGTTCATCCACCCATGTTCTGGAAACAATGAGGAACCATATCGTGCAGCTGCAAGCGTTCAAGGCAGATAATGATAAACTAAAAAATGCACACGAGTACCAACAAGAGATAAATGAGGTTTATTTTCAGAACATCGTAACAAAAAAGAGTCCAAAACACAATGACAAGGAAGAAGAGGTCAACAAAAGAGCCTCCAAAAATTATGGTCTTGAATTATTAATATTTTTTCCATACATCATGAAAGACAAAGTAAAAATCCAGCAATTCGTAAGGTTCCTACCACAGTCCTATGAGAACATAATTGAATTTGAAAATCCCAAGACCTTAAGAGAAGTTTCTAGGAAGGCCCGGATGTGCTATGATTAGTATAATCAACGGTCTAAAATTCCCAAGGCTTGGAAGGATAACAAATAGGACGAAATTAATCAACGGAAGAAAGGATTCCAACCAGCCCCTTTCCAGAATGCGGAAAAGAACTTCCAAATTAAATATTTTCATTCTAATAACCAGAACACCCAAGGGGGAGGTAAACTAGTTAATGTGGGAATAGATAAATTTGGGGACAACTCTAGGGAACCGTTAAAATACTAGGAGTCTGGAGAACCTTGCTTAAGGAGGAATTGTCCACGTTTAACTTCCACAATAAGGAAAACAGTTCATAACCTACAAGAGGCCTCTAAAGTGGGAGATATGGGCATAAACGTGCACAACATTAATGCAGCTATGGATGGTCGACCAGATGATCATCAATCCACCATAGTGGAAATTGAAGTTAAAGTTAATAATAATCCCATTTCTATTTTAACTAGCCCAGTAACTACTCTGAGTTATGTTACTCCTCGTTTAGTTGATTGAAACAAGATTAAGAAAGTGAAGCATATTAAATCCTGGTTAGTGCAGCTAGCAATAGGGACTATGAGAAAAGTAACATATTTCATTTTTGAATGTAAACTTACTTTAGAGGGCCAAAATACAAAGTTAAATCTGAATATTTTACCTTTGGGGTGCTACAATATAATAATTGGAATAGACTGGTTAGAGAAACATACAGTAATTTTGGATTTATATTTAAAATCACTTAATTAGAGAGACGAAAACAACACAATTAGGACATAACAAGGCATTACAAAACCAGTCTCAGTTAGGCAGATTTCAACAATGCAGTTTAAGAAATGCATGAATAAAGGTTGTTAGATTTTTTCTATTCAAGTGACAAATATTAGAAAAGGAAGATAAACCCAGCCTAGAAGAATTTACCATCTTACATGAGTTTAGAGATTTATTTGTGTACGAGATACCAAAACTGCCTCGAAGAAGAGATATAGATTTATCTATCGATCTACTACCTGGATCAACCTCAATATCTAAGGCACTCTATAGGATGACTTTACCCGAATTAACAGAGCTGAAAATTCATTTACAAGAACTATGTCTCACCTTGGGGAGCACCAGCCTTTTTCGTTAAAAGTAAAGATGGGACTTTAAGATCATGTATTGATTACCGACAGTTAAACAAGATGAGTATTAATAACAAGTATCCTCTACCCCGAATTAATGATATGTTTGACCAAGTGCGAGGGGAAGATATTTTTTCTAAGTTAGATTTAAGATCTGGTTATCCCCAGGTCAGAATAAAGGATGAAGATATAAGTAAAACAACTTTTAGAATGAGATATGGACATTATGAGTTTGTTTTTATTACGTTTGGTCTCACTAACACACCAACAACATTTATGTGTTTAATGAATAACGTATTCAATCAATATTTTGATAAATTTGTTTTGGTATTTATTGATGACATTTTAGTTTATTCGAAAATGGAAGAAGAACACGAAGAACATCTAAAGTTAGTATTATAGAACTTAAGGAAACAAAAGTTGTATGCAAAATTTGACAAATGTGACTTCTACCAAAAGAGAATACAATACCTAGGACATGTAATATCTAAAGAAGGTATTGCAGTTGAACCAAATAAGATAAGAGCCATCATGGAATGGCCTATCCCTAAGGATGTGGTGGACATCCGATCATTCATGGGAATTACCAGGTACTACCACATATTTATTGAGGGGTTCTCTAAGATTGCATACCCAATCACATCCCTACAGAAAAAGGGGGCAAAGTTTACTTGCTCATAGAAATATGAGGAAAGTTTTAATAAGTTTTAAAAGAACTGCTAACTATGACACCTATTTTAAGGCTAGAAGACCCTGATAAAGACTTTACAGCTTGCATGTATGCAAGAAAAGAAGGCTTGGGAGGTGTCCTAACTCAATATGGACACATTATTTGTTACGAGTCACGAAAACTAAAATAGCATGAATGAAACTATGTCACACACGACTTGGAATTAGCAGTTGTAATTCATGCATTAAAAATGTGGCGAGAGTATTTAATGGGAAGAACTTTTTTGTTGCTAACTGATAACAGTGGCGTGAAATTCTTATTCATTCAACCAGATATTAATGCAAGGCAAGCAAGGTGGCTGGCCTTCTTGAGTGACTTTGATTTTGAAGTAAGAAACAAAAAGGGTAAAGAAAACAAAGTTGCACATGCATTATGTAGGAGAAGTAATGGACTATTTGAGATAAGTATTAGTAGAACCGGAAGAAACATTGAACAAAGGATAAGATCAACAAGTGGTAATGACGAAAAAAACATAAAAAAGGTAACATATTTACAAAGTAATACATAAAATTTGGACAAAAGAGATCTGAGTTTGGATAGCAATGGACTACTAGGATTTAAAAACATGGTGTACATACCAGATTCTTCTGAATTAAAGCTAACAATTTTGGATGAAGTTCACAAAAAGCCATATTCTGGTCATTCAGGATACCAGAAAATGGTAACAACCTTGACGAAGTCGTTTTATTGGCCTAACATGAAGGGTGAGACAACTAAATTCTTATCTAAATTCATAGATTTTCAATAGGTGAAGGATGAACATCAACATCTAGCCGACCTGTTATAGCCTCTACCTATACCAGAATGGAAGTGGGAGACTATCTCACTAGACTTTATCACAAGTTTTCCTAAAACTAAAATGCATAATGATTCGATTATGGTAGTAATTGATAAACTTAGCAAGTCTGGACATTTTATTCTTGTGAAATCTACCTACAAATCTATTAACATCATTGAAATATTTATGAAGGAAATGTTTAGATTGCATGGTATCCATAAAATGGTGATTTCAGATAGAGATGTCAAATTTACATCAACATTTTGGAAAGAATTGTTAGTAGGGATGAATACTAACCTAAGTTTCAGCACAAGCTACCATCCACAAACGAATGGGAAAATTGAATGAACGAACCAGATTGTAGAATAGATGTTACGAATGTACGTAAGGACAAAACCAGCTAAGTGGGAGGAATATGATGCAACCCCCTTACTTCCCCGTAGGGCTGCGCAACCTCCCCGTCTAGGATCTTCGATTCCTGAGTCTAATGAGTCTCTCAAACCACAATGGTCTCATTCTGTGATTTAACACAGGACCCCTCAGTTCCTTGGTGCAAGTCTGACAACAAACCACGACCTAGCTCCTTTTTATTGATACACCCCCTCTTGATACGACCTTGGCGATGACCACATGATTGCAGGCGCGGTCACAAGAGGTTTGGAGTTAAACCACTTTTGGGCCTACAATTCTCCTCCAGCGTACACTTGTCCTCGAGATGAAACCACGGTTCAAATTGCGACCCACCTTCATTTCCTTAACCTCCTCACAACTTTTTTCCCCGCAATGACATAGGATCATCGATCTCACAATATTGATGATACCATCCAAATAAATGATTCGAATCAATGCCCTTCTTCTCTACGGACCAGATCTTCCTCCTTTGAATCAACGACCGAGGCTCTCTCCTTAATTTTGGACTTCGGGAGTTTGAAATCTCAAACTCATCTTCACTCCTCCGAAATTAATGATCAATCGACACCTATCTAGTAAATCGATGACCCCATGTTCACCTCGGTGTTTGACCTTTAAACCTAGATCAATGGTCCAATGGCCCCCTTCAGATTTCCTCCGAGGCTTCGAACTTATGAGATTTCAAATCTCAAATCTCTTACTTCTAATATATTTTACCTAGAGTCTAAGATACATTAATGCATGTCCTACCGATCCAACAATTGAGGACTACTTTAGGAATTTACCTGGAGTTAACATATTTGCGCCACGTCTGCCCCGAATCCACGCTCCTACGATCTCATTTCTCAAATGAAATTTCACTTCATCTTTTCTCGGAGTTTGAGATCTGTTGACAAATGTCTCCTCACAGATCAACAAATCATGGCTCTTTGACAGATCTTTTCATGTTTCAAACTTTCTCCTTCCTCCTGATCTTTCGAGCTGCTGACACATGGCTTCAACGATCCAGATATGCTCCAGCTCTCCATCTCCCTATGCTCCGTAAGTTTCAAGTTTCAAACTCGACTCCTTATGAGCTTGCGATATCTGATGACTCAGCAATCGAATGACTGATATTCCACCTCGGCATTCAGACACTCCAGAATTTAGGAATCTCATGTTTCAAATAGCTCCTCCTCCTGAGCTTGACAACAACCAACAACTATGATTCCTCCTCGCGATCCGACGTTTGGTATTCTCTCCCAATGATGGTCAAGATTCTATTATGGGTTTCCGGACTCTGGGAATCTCAAGTTTCAACCCCGATAGCTTCTCTCTCCTTTGTAAGCGAAGTTCTAAGGCTCGTGCACTTCCTTCTGATTTGATGTTATCTTCCCTATGATTTGAGAGTCTTTCGTTGTGATTCAACAATCATCGGATCAGTGTGTTCTCAACAAAAATAAATTATCAAGATAAATATATGTATCTTCTCTTGATTTATGAAACCTATAAAAAATATAAACTTATATATATTCCCCCATTTATTCTTGGAATCAATTAACTCTATATATCTCCACATAATGCCTAAAATTTCAATCTTCAAAAATATACATTTTTTTTGTTGTTCCATATTATTTAAATAATTTTTAGTTGAAGATCTCTATATATTTCTACCTATATCCATATTTCCTTTTATTGCACAAAACTTTTGAGACCAAAAAAATTACCTACTTGTTCTAGCATTTGTAAATTAGGTTTCTTTCACATGATATAACTTAAACAATTTTCAAAACAACATGATTATATCTGAAATTCATGTACCCTTCTCTCTACAATATCTACATTGTCTTCATATATATAATGATGGTACTCTACTCTATACTATAGGTTTCCACTTAAAAAAATATGAAGTCCTTGTTAGTCACCTCTAGCTATGTCTCTCTACATATATCTACTAGGACCAAAACCAATGTTTTGTCTACAAAGTGCTATGATGTGATCTACAACACCTCCATAGATACCGTGGTTGATATTTTTATGGACAAACAATATAATTTTTTTTTGATATATATACTTCATAAATCATATAATTGAATTGGTAAACTTGTCCTTCTTTGTTATCACCTTCATAAATATTTTGAAAATAAAATCATGAAAAATTTGAATATGCATAAAAATCAATTTCTTATGTTTTATTCTTATATAATGATTTTCTTCATTGTATAGCTAGCAAAATTAGGTATGGTGGATAATTTAAAAACCTAGTGACATGTTCCTGAAATGGTTGAATTGTTGTGCCTCCCCTCGAATGTTTAATTAAATGACTCCTTTTATAACCAGTGGTGTCCCTTCGATTCAATGAACACCAATGACTATTTTGTTTCAATAATGGTTAATTAAATGACTCCTTTTATAACCAGTGGTGTCCCTTCGATTCACTGAACACCAATGACTATTTTGTTTCAATGTAATGTTTGTGTCGTTCTTTATCGGTATAGACCAATGGTAATGAACAATCACAAACAGTCACAAACAAAAGTTGCTCTTCATTTATTTGCAATGGTAATGTAATATTTGCAATTTTGAACAATCACAAACAAAACTTGCTCTTCATTTATTTATTTTTCTTTCACTCTTCGAATTATCAAGCTCGATAGATGGATGTTTCTTGTTGGTATTTATCTACTACCATGTTATGTCCAAGTCACATATGATTAATTATATGAACTGAACACAACTGTGCTAGTATATACCATTTATTATCATGAAGTCAATTAATACATAGAAATTGATTCTCTTTTATAAAGTTCATAGGTGGTAGTATATATCATTTATTATCCTGAAGTCATTTAATACATTGACATTGATTCTCTTTTATAGAGTTCATAGGTGGTTGGATAAACTATCTATCATGTATATCTACTAAGTATAAAAGAAAAGGGTAAAAAAAATTCCCGTTCCTTATCTATTTTTTTATAGAATTCTCTAAAGTGAGTCTCTAAAAATAATTGTACCAATAATCCCAATATAAAAGGTTAAAATTGTTAATTTTAGAGAGACATAATTTCCAACCCAGAACTCATAATTGAGCAAGAGAGTAATCGATATAAATATATTGAATATTATAATCATCCTATCCACCTAGAATTCATATTCGAGCAACATAATCATCTCCAAATATTGAAAATAAGCTCATTGTTAGGGTTAAAAGGATAGAAATTATGCATAACTTTTCTAAAATTGAATTGTTCTTATCTAATATAGTTTTATTATTGCTTGTGAATTTTATAATTTTATGGGTACAAGAAGAACAAATCAAGTTCATTGTGTGGACTAGAAGCATAGAAGATGCCTAAGGAACTTGTAAGAGTGAGGAAGTGAAAGTTATGTATGTTAGTTTGGGAAATTAGGATATAGAGTTTAATGGGATTATGAGTAGAGTAGAATCAATAGAGTTGATTGAGACCACAAACATATTAAGAATTGAAGTGTTGAGTTTTAAAATTGATAATGAGAAAATAATAATACCACAACAAAAGATAAACAATGTTAACACCCATTTGTTGAAGAGTCTAAATGAACTAAAAAGAAAGTGAGAATGGTAACAAGTTCAAGACATGAGGAAAGAGGGAGATACAATGATAGAGGGGGGAATTATAAAGGATCCATGCAATGAAGGCGTGTTAGCAAGAATCATAGAACACATCATTCACTTGTTTATTGAAGATGTAAGAACCATTTATCTAAAGAGTTATAGAGTATCCCATAAGTATCTCTTGTCAAGAATCAAAGGAGAAGGAATGAATCATACCACTTGGAAGGAGAACTTAGGAAGCTCAAGCCACAAATATTTGATGGAGAAAATAAAAAAGAGAGAAGAAGTTTCATCCTCGTTTCTTGAAATAAATAAATATTTCTATTTACATAACTATTCCCTCAACTTGGAAGCTAGAGTTGACATATACCATTTGCAAGAAAATGCTTTTATTCCGTGGAATCAACTAAAACAAGTGAAACGTATCAATGAAATAACATTACTTAAAAGAAGTTTAATAAATATTTCCAATAGCATTATCTTTCAGAGCATGACTATGAGAAAAATGTGCAAGAGTTATTTGAACTTACAATATGAAATATGAATATGCATGAAAATGAAAGGAATTTCTTCGATTTGTTGACATATGTGAAATTTATTAAATATGAGAAGGTAAAAATTACGAGGTACATTCTACAAAGATAAAATAGAATATGATCAACCAAAGAATTTCAAAGATACCATAAGGCTAAGTACTTGTATGAGTAGACTAAGGGAAGAACAACATTCCAGAAGTCTTGGCAGAAAAAGAAGAGGTAAAAAGTGGAACAAAGGATGAGAGGTTTCAAACCTCCTTCATATTTTAGGAGTATTCCTATGTGTATCAAAATATTCACGAAACTCATAGTGAGTCATATTCTGAAAAAATACCAAGACCACCGATCAAATGTTGGGGTTGTAAAGGATCAATGACGTTTTCGAAATATATCCAATAGATTGAATGGAGTGAGTAAAATTGCTTATGTAAATGTCATTCCATTGGGTTTTTATGGTATCCTGATTGGAATGGATTGATTAGAACAAAATCAAGCTTTTCTATAATATCATAATAATACATTTATATGTTTTTATGAAGAAGGAAAACATAGCTTTGTGAAAGGAATTCAAAGACCCTTTTTTAAAAAGAGAAATTTCATCCTTACACATAAAGATATGTTTAAAAAATGTTTGTCAATTATTTTCAACTAATGTAGAATAACTAACCAAGAATAAGAGTCCAAATTTATCTTATTTTACAATGAAAGAGTTTCTAGAAGTGTTTAGGGATATTCGAGGTTTACCATGCAAGAGGGACATACACTTATCTATTGATCTAGTTCCTCGTGATTCCCCAATATCACTAAAATAATTGGAAAGGATACATACGTCCAAGTGTCTCACCTCAGGGAGAACTATGTTTCTATGTGAAGAAGAAGGATGGGACCTTTAGTTTTTTCATTGAATTTAGGTAACTAAGTAAAGCTACAATGAAGAACGAGTGGCATCTTCGAAGAATTAATGATATCTTCAATCAATGAAAGGAGAAAAGGTCTTTTCCAAAATAGACCTTAGATACGGATACGATGATGTGAGAATTAAGGATGAAGATATTAGTAAGACAACTTTTTGAACTTGGTATGGACACTATGACTATATAGCGGTGCTATTTGGATTAAAAAATGTACCATATGTCTTTATGTGTCTAATCAATGACATATTTAGAAAGTACTTTAATAAATTTTTCATATTCTTCTTTGATGACATACTTATCTATTCGGAAGAGCATGAGAGACACTTTAGGATGGTTCTATATGCTCTAAGAGATAATAAATTTTATTCTAAGATGAAAGAATGTTCATTTTACCAAAATCAGATCCATTATTTAGCCCATATTATTTCTTAGAAGGGAATATCAATGGATTTAGAAAGGACTAAATAAATCAAGGAATGGACAACACCAAGGAATCTAATAGAATTCAAGTCTTTCATGGGACTTGTAGGTTATTACATGATATTTATTAGAGAATTTCAAATATTGATCACCAAATAACTTATTTAAATAAGAAGGGGATGAAATTTAAATGGACCTCTAAGTGTAAAGAAATTTTTTATGTTTTGAAGGAATTATTTACAAGTGCACCAATTTTAAAGATTGTTGATCGAAATCATAAGCTTCGTGGAGTACTTACCGAAAAAAACCAATGTAATATGTTATGAGTCAAGTAAATTGGAAGAGAATGAAAGGAATTATGCCACACATGACTTACAGTTTCCAGCCATAGTCCATGCTTTAAAAACGTGGAGGCATTATAGACCATAATAGTCTGAAAATTTTGTTTGAAAAACCAACATTAAATGATAGAAAAACTTGTCCTATTTTATCCTACATGTTGAAAATGGTGATGAGTTATCTTAATTTTGACAATTTTATGATCAATTTTACAAACATGGAGTTGGTCCAAAACCTATTACAAATGTGACATTATTATCACAAATTTCAAAGGAAGAGTAGAATACTACATCCAAATTATTTCACAAATGATTTTTTAATATAAAATATACTCTTTAAATATTCAATGAGCGAAGGAACCAAACAAAAATTAGGCGAAAATAAAATAACCCTAAAACAAAATAAAAACACTTTGAATTTAAATTACTTAACTATGATAACATCAAACATATACATAAATAAGAGAATTATTAGGCACATATTGACACCAATGAGTGTAATGAGATCTTTGTGTTTAAGGAGTGAAAACTTCTACATGATTATATCCTCATAAGAGCTTACAATTGGTAAGGGTAACTATGAGAACATCAAACATATACATAGATAAGAGAATTATTAGGCAAATATTGACACCAATGAGTGTAATGAGATCTTTGTGTTTAAGGATTGAAAACTTTTATATGATTAGATCTTCATAATAACTTACAATTGGTAAGGGTAAAGAGAGACTGCATTAAAGACATGAGAAAATCGGAAAAATATTAAAGTTAACTAAATAGAGACAAACTCCATTAAAGGTAAGAGTTATCAAATATTAAAATTCACTCACCATAGAATTATGTAAAAAATTAATTAAATGCCATATTAATAAAAATTTGATAAACACAAAATATAATCTCATCATATAGTTTAAAATGTGAAAT
>JZKD02S0063694.1:0-10649 GCA_000966675.3 Picea glauca
AGTATGGTCGCCAATTCGGTTACGAGGAAAATCACTCTATGGCATGGGATAAACCAAAACAGAGGAAATGACTACAAAAATCAACTCTAATCCCAAGTATGCTATATAAATTTAAATGTCAATCAAGACAAGATAAAGAGCCTACCTCATTCGAACGTTCGATGAAGACCATTGTTGAGCACACAACTCAAAGCTCTATACTTGCAACTTGTCCTCAAAAACCAAGATACACAAGAATATGGTGATAATATATAAAGTTAGTGTTGGGTTCACGATTTGTCTTTTTTATGATGATGATTGAATCCTTTTTGTACCAGTATTATATGTGTATTTAACCATTTTGAAGAATTTTTTGAAGGATTTTATATCAATTTGTCATAGCTTTATACTAGGTATGTGAAATTGATGTTTTACGATGGTTTTGAGTTAAATTTAATTTGATTTAATGTATAAAAGAATCTAATGCACGATCTGTGTGTCACGGGATGAATTCACCATGTAATTTTCCGTCTGGTAGCTCGTTCGACACTCCATCCAGCACCCGATCCGGTACTTCATCTGACACTGTGTCCGACACTGCATCCAACACTTGGAGCGTAGGCAAGTTGGCAGTTGTTATATTGGCGGCCTATGCTGGGAGAATCGATGACGTGGGTTTTGTTCCCCCTTGTGGCCTCCAACTATTGAGATCTTGACATCTCAGATTAAGTAGTTGTGCTAATCGTTGAGTGGCTCATTCAGTTTCTAGAAGCTAAAGGCTGTTAGCACACATTTAATGGAATTTACCATTTTTAGAGGAGGTCGACCCTTCCAATGGTCGAACTCTCGAATTGTAATCATTATAAATACCACAGTAGTGGTCAGACAAAGTGTTAAGAATTGTTAGAATCTATTTTGCTGTGCAACTCAGACATTTCCGCAAACTTGTGCTAGACTGCGTTTTTTAATTTAATGCCAAAACCATGTTGATTTAGATCATGATTTGTTGTTGATGAGCAACCACGACCTGCTGGGGGGGCCACCAGTGTTCTGGGTGAATACTTGGATATATAGATTGTATATTTCAGTTGTGTAGTTATCATTTACTTCCTTTCATGTTATATGTATTTTATCATTTTAAATACTGTGTGTTTGTTGTTCATCATTTAATTGTTTAATTCCCTTTTTGCAGGTTGCTTGTAGGAGATAGTTGTTAATATGATTTGTCTTTTATTTGTTAGTGAATGGCTTGCAAGATACTAACATAGATTGTGTGTTAAAATGATAAATTGAATTTCTGCAGGTTAAAACAGGGTAGTTAGAACAAAGTATTATTTAACACAGAGTACATAGTTTCTTTTACAAATTTCGATGGATTACTAGTTGCGAGTTTTGTTAATTTAATTCTCAGTTTTAGTCATGCTTTCCTAAATCTATTTATCTTATCAATCTTGTTGTAGTATGCTAAGATAGAAGTAGAATTTGGATTATGTTTCTATAAGCATTTTAATTTGCAATCTGAGTTTTTAATAATGGATTTAGCTTAGTTTAATTTATGAAATTTCCGTTCTAGATTTAAATTTCAATTTTAATTAGAAGTTTTGAGTTTGAGTTAATCTTTTAGTTACGAGTTTCTAATCATGTGAGTTTGCTTAAGTTATCATAAGAGTGCATTTGAATTAGTATAAGAGTGTTTTTCTTATCATCGATGATTGATGCATGAATTGAGAGATCACATGGATTTTTAGGATAATTGATATTTCTTCTATGATGACTAAGCTCTCGTTAGATCGCTTGATTCATACTTTTCATTTCTCCATAGAAATTGATATTGAATTTATTCCTCTTGAGCTATCACTAATCGTTAGATGTCATTGTGATGTCATAAGGCATCGAAGACATAATCATCATCTTTGAAGTTTCTTGTTATTGTAGATTAAGAATAGTTTTGATTAATCTTTGAATACTATCATGATGTTTTTAATTAAGTAGATTAAGATTTCCCTTTGTAGATTAGAAATGGTTATGAGTTTTATATTAAGAATAGAGTTTACTTGATGAATAGTTTTGATTAGTTTACTCGCTGAAGAAGTTTTAATAGTTTAAGTTGTTTGATTGATTACTTGCTTACTTGTTGATGCTCATTGATTTGAATAGATTGATTAGATTAATTTACTTATTGTTGCTCATTAAATTGAACATATTGAATAGATTAATTGTTGTTTCTCATTAGATTAAATAGGTTAACTTATTCAAAGTAGGGTTTTGATTTTCTTCTTTAGGAACAATCCATTGATCCATTGTTTAAAATTTGCTTAGGGTAAATAGTTCAAGTTCATTGATAGGGTTTGCTCATTGATAGTATTTTCTTAAGTATATTAATCCTTAGATATACCATCTCCTTAGTTAGATCATACTTCCTCTAGTTTTTCTGCCTTGGCACATATAGTGCTACAACTCTAAGTTTACTTACCCCGTGTTGACAATTTAATTGAGGGATTTAGTGCATATAGAACACCCATCATTTTTGGCGACGTTGCCGAGGAGTTGTATCAAGGTAGGAAATACTTAGGAGATAAATCATTTCTGAACTTTAGTATTAGTTTGGTGGCGGGGGGACTTTAAGACGAGAGGTAAGAAATTGCACATCTGTTATAGCAGGTTCCCCCAAACCCAATGGTAGTTTTTCTTTTTGTTTGCTTTCATGAACAGACATAGGGACACCCAAGGTAGATACATTAAAACCAAGTCAAACCTTTTGACCAAGGTTCCTTTCGAAATTTTTTGGGGAAGGAACACTCTACTCATAAACTTCACAAATCGATACCGAAAAGTAGGGGCTAGCTCAACCCAAAGAGATAAAGCAGTCTCTGAAGAAACTAAAACAGGGAGCAATATAAAGCAAAAATTTGAAGCATCAATAATAATGGGACAGTAAGCAAGACTACTCGAGCCTTCCATAGAACCAACCAACACAACTTTTGTTATTTCACCACCATCAAGAGACCCTAACTTTGTAGACATCATAGACCGTGAATGTGTGAATACTGTTATCACATATAGTTATCAAGGGCAGCAGGTCATTCGAGTTTGTGGTCTTCACATGAAACGTCTGAGCGCAACATGCAGAGCAACTCATTTCAGGCTTAAAATACAAACTAACGGGCTCAGTTTTCAACGGAGGAAGTCCCCTATGAAGTTCATATTAGCGGCTCTCGGGTATTTGGAACTGTATAGTTGCACAAAGTATAGCGCCAAAGCTAAGGGTCCGAAGTCCCGAAACTCCGAAGTAAGTATGAGCCATTGATTTTTAAGGGGACAAGTGGTAGTTGATCCAAGCGTTCGAGGAAATGAACTTCGGGAGTTTCGAAGTGAGAAGTGAATAAAACCTCTGAAGAGCCGAAGCCTGAACTCCTGAAGCGATCATGGACCATTGATCTCAAAGTCAACAGGGAGCCGTTGATCTTAGCGGCAGTGCCTCCCAAAGCATCGAAGTCCCAAAGGCTCAAAGCCCCGGAGACCCTGAGTGGATCTCAACCGTCTAAATCTAGGAGCCATGCATCATCAGATCCCTAGCTCCAGAGAATTTTCTGGAAAGAAAAGGAGGTTTGAGGTTTGAAAAGTCCGAAGCCCAAATCGCGAAGCAGATCTTGGTCGTCGATTTGAAAAGGGGAAGATCCGATCCGTCGATCTAAAAAGTGCCAAAGATGATCCGTTGATCAGAGGGCCCCATCTTACATCGCAAGATCAATGGTCATGCTCCATTACGGGGTCAGAAGGTGCACGAGTTTTAAAATTTTAAGGATGAATTCAATCAAAACCATGGTTTTGAGAAAGGGGCGCATGGCGGTCTGTGATGAATTGCGGGGGAAAAAGTAGTTTTCTTTCAAACCACCCTTGGTCGTGCCCGCATCATGCAATTATGTAGGGCCATGGCCCTAGGTCACATTGAAGAAGGGGCCAGAGGAAAGAGAGCTATCCCCTGAGCCTCAGTGCAGACATGTGGCACCCTTATAACCTTGACATGTGGCACTCATTTGAAGCGTTCTTAGGCATGCCTCTACCTTGCTTTTGAGTGACACATGTCACCACTCCATCTACAACACATTAGCATAACAACAACAGGTCATCCTATGGGAGGTTTTATTGTTCAACGTCAAATGTCCACCCCCTGAGCATTCAGTCTCGATGAGTCCTCGAGGAAAAACAGTTAATGAAAATAGAGCTGGTGGTTGAAACCTCGATTCACTCCATAAATGGAAGGCATAGAAGGCCCGACTGTGGGGAATGAACCGTCAGCCCGTGGTGCCCCTGTGGATGACATTTCTTGTAGACCCATCCTGATCTAAGCTCGTGTCTGATAGAGGGATACATGCACAGTCTGGCAGAAGACTACTTAGATAAAAATCTTTGATTGTAGTGGCCAGGTCACACTCCTGGTAGTGACAAATTGTTCCGAGTATAAATAGTTAGTTTTGATATTTTGTTAGGGTCAACTGGTTGAGAAGATCTCCCAATTTTGCAATTCTTGTGATACCAGAGCTATTCTCTGGTTATGTAATCGATTTGAGACTTTCATGTTAATAGAAGTTAGCTTCCTGTTTATTTTTATTTTGTTCATAAAAGTTGTTTAAAACACTCGGGCATGGATGATCCAGTCGAGGATCATTATACTGTTCTAATGGAGGTTTGATTATAGCAGTATCATGGTCAGCTTTCTCAGTTCTTGGTGTTTCTGTTCCCTCTCACACTAGATGGATTGGGAATGGAATATTTAGTCGAGTTGTTGCATCTGCAGGATGATGGATGTCATGGTCCTAACCCGCGCATAGGTAGAACAATATATTCGAATGTAATAAAGGTCAGTATTAATAAGGCCTTACAATAAAATAGAATAAGTCGAATGTAAGAAGACCTAATAGAAACTTCCACTTCTAGAAGGATCTTCCTCTAGATGCTTCTTTTGATAGACATATTTAGTATAAATAAGAGTTGAGGGTATGAGAACCCTAGCTTGGAAATTATTGTAATAGAGCTCTGCTCGACTAGAGGTTTCCCCCTTGAAGAGGCCTGTGAAAATTTCTCTCATAATCAAAGTGTTATTTTCTGTTGTTATTCCTATATCATTTCAGTTTTATTGTGGTGATTATTCTAGTTATATTGTTGTTATTCTACCATTTCTAGCATTTTATTTCTGTTCTGCATACTTTTTATATCTAGCATATTACAAGTGGTATCAGGGCACTTTCCTTGGCAGAAATTGTGGGTAGTTTTTTTTTAGGGTAGAGACATATTTCAATGTCTTTAAGCCACATAGATATGTAGTTATGCACATGAACGCGCGGTTGAGGGATTCATACACGCAAGAAATACAAGTGGTTCTTAAGCGCACATTTGTTGGCCACCCTTGTAACCCCTGTTGGTATCCCTTCGAGTGGTAGCGCATTAGACAACACTTATGTACAGATCGACCTAGATTTGCTGAATCCCTCTTTAGATAAACTGATCGTCCACCTGACTACTATAGTGCCACTGAGAACAACACTCGGGAAGATACTCTCTAGTACCTGGGTAGTCGGGTAATATGACTAAGGGTACGGTCTATCCTCCTTAGTTAGTGCCCTGAGATATTAGGCCAAGTAAGACTGTTGGACCCCGCACGTATATAAAAGAGCTATAGCACAGGGCAAACCCTTGTCTGTAGAACCCTTGAATACCTAACCCTTATGGACATAAACCTAAACAAATTAAAAGAGACAAGATCTATTGCCGCACAACTGTGTTCGAGTTTCCAAGTAAATACACATTTCTTTCTGGTTAAGCATTTGGGCATTTCCTCTCTACAGTATTCTTCATACCGGAGTATAACTTCGCAGGTGAAAAAAAAAATCATGATTTTTTTTCACCATTATTTGAGACCTATTCCATTGGATTCATCTCGTTGCCCTTATCACATTCAGTATTCTTCATACCAGAGTATAACTTCGCAGGTGAAAAAAAAATCATGATTTTTTTTCACCATTATTTGAGACCTATTCCATTGGATTCATCTCTTTGCCCTTATCACATTCAGTATTCTTCATACCAGAGTATAACTTCGCAGGGGAAAAAAAATCATGATTTTTTTTCACCATTATTTGAGACCTATTCCATTGGATTCATCTCTTTGCCCTTATCACATTAATACATATCATTTTTCAACAAAATTTTTGACTCCGCCCGCTCCTTTTCAGTTCCCCCATCCTCATGGCCCATACCCATAGCCAATACTTGGAAGTTCGCTTCAACACATTGCAATCTAGTCTCATCGAGACCCAACAAGAAGTGAAACAACTCAGTGCCAATGTTTCCGCTATCAATACAACCATGCAATCCTCAATGGAGGAAATCAAACAAGACCTCACCATCCATCTTGAATCTATCTTTTCGACACTCTGCACCAAACTGCATAGCCCTACAGATAACCCTTCCTCTTCCTCACCCACACATACTGAAGGTGAACATTCCTCTCATTCCCATAACTTTCAGAACGATCACTTTCAATGTGACCTACGTCTTCTGCATGTGGATGTGACCAAATTTGATGGCTCAGACCCCACTAGTTGGGTAACCCAAATGGAACATTATTTCTCTTTATACGACATTACAAATGACTTGGCCAAACTCTGGTATGATGTTCTCCATCTAGATCAAGAACGTTGGCAATGGTGGCAATGGAGAAAAACTTCTCGTCAAGGGTATATGGCTTGGAAACACTTTGTGACAGACCTTTATGAAGGATTTGACATTGACACCAACCATTTGGGTTGTTTGACAAAGTTGAAACAATCAGGAACAGTGGAAGACTTTATAGCTGCCTTTGAGCGCCTGGCTTTCTGGACAGAGGGCATGTCTGATGCCTTTTTCTGAGAATGTTTTATCAGTGGCCTCAAGGATGAGATTCAGGCCCATGTCCTCATGGCTCGGCCTCAGAGTTGGGTGGAGGCTACTAAAAGAGCTAAAGAAGCACAACATGTTGTATCTTCTCAAAACCATAAACCCTCCTTTATCCCTCACCCTAAACCAATAAATCCCACTACTCCCTTCGCTCCACTAAAGATCCAAAAATTGACCAGAGATGAAATGGTTGAATGCCAACTCAAAGGCCTTTGTTATAATTGTGATGACAAATATTTCCTGGGACACAAGTGTAAGGAACAAAATATTTTTATGGCCATCTCCGAGGATATTTCGAAAGAGGATGTTGAAACTCCCCTTGTGTCTGAGTCACCTGAAACCCCCATCATAGCCCCTCCCTCAGACCCTCCCGAAGTAGAACTGGTCATTTCCCTCAATGCTCTCATTGGCTTCTCTGCTCCTCAAACCCTCAAGCTAATAGGTTACATCAAGCATCAGAAGGTCATCATTCTGGTTGATAGTGGAAGCACCCATATATTTATTCATCACCGCATTGCCCAAGAAATTCATTGCTACATCCATGCCATCAATAATTTCCAAATCATGATTGCCAATGGTGGCTCCATGAAATGTGGAGGGCGTTGTGAAAATGTGCATCTCCAAATTGGTGACTACCACCTGAAATATCATATGTTTTCTATCGACATGGGCGGTTGTGACATTGTGTTGGGTGCAGACTGGCTAAGGACTTTGGGTCCCATTCTCATGGATTTTAAGGAATTAACCATGTAATTTGACCAGGAGGGCCACCGATATAAGTTCCAAGGTATCACTGTCGGTTCACCTGAGATCATTAGTTCCCATCGCATGGAAAAGCTTCTCAAAAAGGATCATTTTGGTGTTATTGTCCAACTCCATGCCATATATGCAATAAAAACACCCTCGGTGCCGCAAGACCTCCAAGCCATCCTTTCTAAACATCAAGTGGTATTTTCCACTCCCCAGGGACTCCCTCCTTCAAGTGGTGTTCATGATCATTCCATTCCCCTTGTACCTAGAAGCCTTCCTCCGAATATCCGTCCGTATTTTCACCCCTTTTCCCCAAAAAATGAAATTGAGAAAATGGTCTAGGAACTCCTTAATGCAGGCGTTATCCACCCTATTATGAGTCCCTACTCTTCTCCTATGGCCACGGTCCTGAAGAAGGAAGGTTCTTGGTGAATGTGTCCTGACTTCCGTGCCCTCAACAAACTTACCATTAAAGACAAATTTCCCATTCCTGACATTGATGACCTCCTGGATGAACTGAGTGGTGCCCAATTCTTTACTAAACTTGATMTTCGTTCAGGCTACCACTAGATACATATGARAGAGGAAAACCTTCCCAAGACTGSCTTTAGAACTTATGAGGKMCACTATGAGTTTTTGGTCATGCCCTTTGGCTTGTGTAATGCCCCCTCCACCTTCCAAAGCCTCATGAATCATGTCTTTCRTCCTTTTCTCCRTCATTTTGTMTTAGTTTTCTTTGATGATATCCTCATATATAGMAAGACCTGGACATAACATCTTKCTCATGTGGATCGAGTTCTCCATCTAGTCTCTTAGCACCAACTTTTCCTGAAAMAGTCTAAATGTGCTTTTGATGCYTTAGAAGTACAGTACTGGGGTCATCTGGTTGACAAGGATGGMATCAGGRTGGATCCTAAAGAGATTAAAGCTATGCAAGACTGGCCTCACCCAAAGACTCTCAAAACCTTGTGTGGATTTCTGGGCTTAACARGTTATTATTGCAAGTTTGTTAAGAATTATGGAAAKATTGCAACACCTCTCAYTGCTCTCCTAAAAAATAACTCTTTCACTTGGACTCCAGCTACTGCTCAAGCTTTTCAAACCTTGAAGATGGCCATGTGCACCACTCCAGTCCTGGCCCTTCCTCATTTCACAAAGACCTTTGTCTTGGAATGTGATGCTTCAGGGAAAGGAATTGGTGATGTCCTTATGCAAGAGGGTTGGCCTTTGGCCTTTACCAACAAGAAACTATCTAAAAGAAATTTGGGCAAATCTATCTATGAAGAGGAAATTTTGGCTATTCTCCATGCCGTTGATTTGTAGCACCCTTTTCTATTGGGGAAACACTTCCAAATTAAGATATACCATCAAATCCTCAAGTATTTTCCGGAACAACGCATTTCCTCCCCGGAGCAAAAAAAATGGGTGACTAAGCTATTTGGCTATGATTATGAGGTCATTGACAAGAAAGGCAAAGAAAATGTGGTTGTGGATGCACTTTCTCGCAAATATGAAGATGAAGGGTCCCTTTTTTCTCTTTCCTTCATTATACCAGATTGGCTCCAAGCTGTTTGCCAGGAATGGTTACAAGATCCCAAAAGTTCACAGCTGATCCAACTATTGTAGTCCAGTGCTCCAGCTCCCCCAGTGTACTCTTGGCTCCATGATGAGCTTCGATACAAAGGTTGTTTGTATTTAATTAAATAATCAAAGCTTAAATCCATGGTACTTTCCGAGCTTCATGCTACATTGACAGCGGGGCACTCCAGGTTCACCAAAACCTATGATAGGGTCAAACGTTCTTTTTTCTGGGATTGTATGAAACAAGACATTCGTAATTTTGTCGCCGAATGTGATGTGTGTCAACACAACAAGGGAGAAATAGTCAAATCTCCGGGCACACTACAACCGCTCCTGATTCCCCCTGCTATTTGGAAGGACATCTATATGGATTTTATTACAGGGTTATCTAAATCGGGAAATAAACCAGTCATCATGGTGGTTGTTGATCACCTTTCTAAGTATGCTCATTTTTGTTCTCTTCAACACCCGTTTACAACATCCACGGTGGCTCAAATTTTCATGGATCAGGTCTTCAAGCTTCATGGCATGCCACACTCTATTGTTTTTTATCACGACCCAAATTTCACAAGCAATTTTTGGCAAGAACTATTCAAGCTACAAGGCACCCAATTGCATCTTAGTACAACTTATCATCCCTAGAATGATGATCAAACAAAAGTTGTCAACAAGTGTTTGGAAACATATTTGAGGTGTTTTGCCTCGAAAAAGAAAAATCAGTGGGCTCAATGGTTACCCCTAGTTGAATGGTGGTACAAAAATTTATACCATACAACTACACACATGACTCCTTTTGAAGTGGTATATGGACAAAAGCCACCTTCAATTTTCTCATACTTACCTGATGTCTCAAAGGTATAGGCAGTTGACCAAACACTTATAGTTCAAGAGGCTATTCTCCGTACCGTCAAAGAGAGTTTGGTCATGGCACAGAAACACATGAAGCAACAAGCAGATCAAGGTCGCTCTGAACATCAATTGGAAGAAGGGGATCAAGTGTTTCTTCGACTACAACCTTACAAGAAAAATTCCCTCAAGGTCGAGCATTGTCAGAATCTAGCGCCCAAATTTTATGGTCCTTATATAGTTCTCAAGCATGTGGGATAGGTGGCCTATCAGTTAGCTTTGCCTAGTCATTCAAAGCTACATCCCGTTTTTCATGTTTCCTACTTAAAGAAGGTGATCGGAACTAAGTGCTAAATTCAAACCAACCTTCTCAAGTTAGTCGAAGAAGGATCCATTTGGCTACAACCACAAGAAGTTTTGGACTAGCGTGAGCATCACCTACATCAGAGAACCATCAAGGAAGTGTTAATCCAGTGGAAAGATACAAGTCCAGTAGATGCCACTTGGGAACCAACTACCATTCTGCAGCAATTTCCACATCTCAAGCCTTGAGGACA
>JZKD02S0063705.1:11857-25611 GCA_000966675.3 Picea glauca
CTTTTAGTGGCACCTGAAGGTAAGTTCATTGTTCCTTTCTCTTATCATTTGCAGTGGGACATAGATTACACTAATAACATATGCGAATATGAAGCATTGATTTTGGGATTAGAAGTTGCCAAGAAGCTAAATATAAATAACCTGGAGGTATATGGTGATGCAGAGTTAATAGTCAAACAAATAAACCAACAGTAAATGGCCAAACATCCCATATTAAGAACTTACAACAATTATGCCTGGGATCTCATGGAAAACTTTTTCTCATCAGTAAGTGTTCATTTTATCCCTTGCACACAGAATTTACATGCTGATGCATTGGCAAAAGTAGCTTCAACCTGCTCCCCCCCCATGACTTTCAAATTGAAGTATCACATTGAAATCAGATACAAACCCTCTATACCAGACAATATGCGACACTGACAGGTCTCTGAAGATGATGAATAAATTAAGAAATTCCTTGCAGCAATGGGTGAATTCTATGAAACTCATTCTGACCAAGAAAACCAGAGTGACTCGATGTGGATCATGCGAGAGGGGGAAGACCCTGAAATCTTCCGAGAGAAAATTGCAGATCATCGTATGCTGGTCCTTAAAAAAAATCAGATTCTGAAAGGGTTGATTCCTTTGGTAAGACTTTTTGATCAAAACGATGTACCTATAAAGTCCACATTGCAGCCCCAACCAGAAGAAGTGGAGGATTGTGATATAGGAACTGAAAAATAATCCAGGGTGGTAATAATATCCAAGTTCCTCCCTCCCAAGGTGAAAGTTAAGTATCCAAGTTCCTCAGACAATATAAGGATGTTTTCGCCTAGTCCTTGTTATCCACAATTTTGGTTCTCATGATGATGCAATGATGATGGAGAAATCAGGCTCTTCACTAGAACACTTTCCTGAGAAAAGGTTACCTTTGTCTCTTTCCAGAAATCATATTTTTAAGGGAGGTTTGCAGGCTACCTATATATTTTCCTGCGAGAATGAATAATTCCCGTAGGCTTCATTAAGCTGGGGTGCGAAGGGTTTGCACTGTACCTAACTGCTAGGGTGCGAACATCTTCTAAAGGAAGGAAAAAGATAAATTCTCGAACCTTCTAGAAGGGAATCTTCTAGAAGGATGAGTTGGCATTCGAATGGTTATCTAAGTACTAGATTTCCTAATATCTGGGTATCATTCCTATCCAAGTAACTAATCTATTCTCTCCTATATATTGAGGAGAATGCTCATGGAAAAGGTTAGAAGCAAACTAGCAAGAGAATTATTGGAGAATTAGTGCAAGATTGTATGAAGAACTGATGCTACAACAGCTAGAGACAACAGCAAGGTTATCAAAAGTGGTTGATCTTCTTCATGCATGAGCAAGTGTGTGTGTCACAGCTAGAAGCCATCGAAACGAGACTTGCAACATCAAGGATCAGGTTGTAATTCTTGCTTTCTATCAATTAATACAGTAATATGTCCCTTTCCCATAAAGCCAATGTCACTTTATTACGTAACTCCTTGATTATATGTATAGATTAGCTATTGAATATATTGAGTTGTCTTCACTTCGATTGGTTTGTACTATTGTGATCTTAACGGTACAAGAGCATTGGAGTGAAGCTGGACAACAGAGACCCGAGGAAGCGATCACAAGGTATGTTCATGATTCTTCCCTCCTAGTCCAGGGAAAGAGTATTATTCTGTCCTGCTTTGTTCTAGATCCAGGTGGATCTAGGGAGATCAGTTTGTGTCTACACTTACGGATTAATCTTGAAACAAAATTGGCGACTCCACTGGGGAACAATCCCATTTTTTGGTGGCTTTTTGTATTTTTTGTGGCCATTTGCTCCACTTTCATTTTTCTCTGGTCTTGTCAGTCTCTGAGTCCTCAGGATATCCTGAGAGACCTTCTGGGTCTAGAATCCTATTTGAATTTTACTCCATTCTTCAAAATTTTTGTCATGTTCAGAAGTTCTCGCACTGTGTCTGACTGCAGCCTGCGAGAACTGGTCAGGTTCGTACCGTGCACATAGGGTCCAGTGCGAACACCTCGCACCTTGCTACAAGGTTGCCTGCAAGAATATTAGCTTCTCGCACTATGTACCACTGCTTGCCTGTAAGCAAGATTTTCAAAAATTTTGAAATTGAGTTTTGACTGCTCAGATCAGTTGATTCACCTCCGATGGGATTATTGGATCATTGATTGATATAGCTCTTTCTTTAGTTTGCATGCTTGAACAGTTTTAGGGTTTCAAGGTTTTTCTTGCCCTTTGTAGCTTGACTTTCATTTCTTGGCTCTTATTGGAAAATTCATTCTCTCTGACTTCTAGGGTTGAGTGTATCTGATTGGCTGAGAACCAGTGATTGGTTGAGAGTTAAGTGTTTGGTTTTTCTCATTTTCTTGTTGGTTCGAAAGAACATTTTCGTTTGCATTGAGAAGACTCATTGGTTTGCTCTTTGTTTTTACTTTCATTGAAAGAGTTGGTTGGGTTGTTATTGCTTGATTCTTTATGATTTGATTTTATGCTTTCTCCTTGATATAGTGAGAATTATTTTTGGAAAGTGAACAATAATATTTTCTTTCAAAAAACATTGTTTTTGTCTTTTAGAAAACATTGAAAAATCAAATTTTAGAGTTTGTTGAAGTATTTGAAAAAAGACACATAGAGATTGTCATTTGATAAATGATTGTTTGCATGGACATCTGAAAGGAAATTGTGCATTGCGTTGTAGTACAAAGTTGATTTGGAAAATTTTCTCTCTCCCATAAATAGGATTCATGGAATGAAAAGTGTTATTTTTCATTATCATCCTTGCATTAGTTGGGTCAGATTCATACAACATGAGTTTCATTTCCGTTACCTTTGAGTAAACAAAAGCTTTTAAAAACATTGCATAATCTTAAAATTTATCTAGTAACTCTTTTCTAGGTCTCTTTTACACCAACATTTATCTAGGCTAGTGCTTTGGAGTAGGAAGAGAGATACAGTCTCCAAAATCTTAAAACACACAATAGCATCTTGAGTTAGGGAGTGTTAAATTCCATTTGCAGCATATTGTCCTCGGAAGCCCTTCTAACACAAGGGTCAAGCACTAGGTCGCATTGGTGTTAGCAGAGTTACTAACCCTGCTTTGTTGACATCGGTGTAGAGATTGCACGTATTACAGGGATCACTCTGAGGTATACCCACAATGAAGAGTGGAAGCCTTTTGAGTTGATTTCGGGCTAGATACCCTGCCCTTGCGTGTGGATCGGACTGACGACTGTTCCCCCAGGCTTTAATGTTGTTTTTGGTGACCTTAGTGGCCTATCTCTCTATGTTCTTACCCAAGGTGACTGTGGAGGGGAAAGTCTTCACGGTACCTAATATTGACGTTGGCCAGACTCACTCGGGCTCCTTGGAGGGTATACCCATGATTATGTGTGGGAACTTGCACTAGGGTGTAAGTCCGTTAAGCAGGTCATCAGCATAACTTTTCCACCTTAGCCCCACCCCTTCTTGTCTCGTTGTTGCGACGTTGGATTTCATCACCAACTAGTGGCTTCGAAATTGGAAGTTTTTGTTTGCTTGGTGATTGCTTCCTAGATTTTGTTTACTAGTGCGTGTTGTTTATTTCTCGAAGTTGACCATAGGAATTTCTTCGTGGAGCTTGTTACTCTTTTACAATTTCTCCCCCATGACGTTCACATAGGATGCGAGGTTTATCTCCTGAACATCCAGACGATTCTCAACCCTTGCCGACTAGTACACCTGAGGGCTCTCCTCATCAGAGTGAAGTCCCATTTGTTACTCCACCACACGTGGATACAAGTGACATCCCAGTTGTCACCACACCATAGGTAGAACATATTGATTCTCTAGAATATTTTCGAATCACTAATACTAGACAAGACTATTGTATTTGTCATGGTGAACGACCTTTTGTGCGATTAAATTCTTCTGAAGAAGCCATTGTTACATATTCTGAATCAACCATTAGGCCTTCTCATGGTGTAGTAGGCCAAGATCCTTTTTGGTCAGGTGATCTTCGACAAGTTCTTTTTGGTACTGAGTCACCTACAGTCTACGAAATCAACCCTCCGGTGGTTTCCGAGACAGAAACTACACCAGAGACTACCACTTATCGTTTTGTTCTCCCTCCCGAGATGGCCCATCTCGCGAATACTACAAGTGTCCAAACCGGCATTACTACATCTACTCTTGCTCCTATCAATACCCAGCGGATACCTAATGTCAACCCAAATTTACCCCCTAGTTACCATGCGTTGAATGCTTTGTTGAATTCTTCCAATCCAACACCTCCGCAAACCCCAACCGGTTCTCCAGGTATTCCCGCTTTTATCCCGACACTCCCTCCATTTCCTTCTGGCAATCCTAATCCTAGTGGAACTATCCCGACTGTTGCACCAAACCCACAGATTCCTGTTGGTGGACAGGGTGGTACGGTTCCTTTTCCTTTTCCCGGACACAACACAGTTACTACACAACCTACGGTTAGCACACAAATTCCGGGTGGAACTATACCTACCACAGGGGGACCAGCCTCACCTTTTGGACAAAACATACCTCCTGACTTGGCCTAGTATTGGAATCAACTTCTACGAAACTTTCCTCAAAATGCTAGGGGGCAGAAAACTATCCCTACTGTAGGCCAACGTTATCTGGGTATAACTAATCCTATTTGGGGTTCGGGTTAGACTACTCAACCTCAGGTCCCTACTCAAACTCAAGGTCAAAATCCTTGGGGTTACTATCCTATCCAGCCACCACCGAATTAGCCAGGGTCTTCCCTCTATGGGCAGACTGCATACGGTCCTACTGGTTTTCCGATAGGGATTCCACCCCAAAGTCACCAGTACCCACAAGTGAATCGGCAGTTGCCTTTTCTTGCTACTTTGGATTTTCCAGATTTGTCTAGGATTCTAAATGATCGTATTCGTCACTCTCCCCAATGGCCTGCTATTCCAGCTAAGATTCCATCAGACATTCCAAAATTCAATGGAAAAGTAGGAGAGGACCCAAATAATCATGTTATGACTTTTCATTTATGGTGTTTCTCCAATTCGTTGATGGATGACTCCATTCGTCTCCATCTTTTTCAACGAACCCTTACTGGTGCTACTGCGAAGTGGTATATTGAATTGCCATGAGGTTTGTTTTCTGATTTCAACACCCTGGCTATGGATTTTCTTACACATTAATAGTTATCGATCCGTTATGATACTGGGACTGAGATTTTGACTTCCTTCAAACAAACTAAAGGCACTCATATATTAGATCATATTCATGAGTGGCGAAGGAGGCGACATCTCATTAAACTTGAACTCCCTGATTAGTTACTGGCCAAATGGTTTACGAAATCCTTCGTGAACGAAATTGGTAAAGACATTGCTATGGGCGGTGTTGTTACAGAGGAGCAGGCTATCATTCGTGCTCAATATCTTGATCTTGTTTATTCTCAAACGGGAACACTTTATAACCTGCTACCTGAATTGCCTCGTCCTGGTACTTCCAACACTTCAACTACTCTAGTTGCCTCGCATGCAGCTGATGGTGTGATTGGTACTACTCATACCCACTTACATTTTGTTTCAAGTACAAACCCTAAATATACATCTTCTAATGTTCAAAATACTCCGTCTCCTACTCCTCCCGCTGGTAAAACTTCTGAAGTGAACGTTGTTCAATCTACCCCGACCGGTAAAAATAAATTGAAAAAAGGGAGAGGCAAGAATAAGGAGGGTAAAAATAATAATCAAAATGAGAAAACTAAAACCCCTCTTGTTGAAGATCGGGATAAGTGCAAACCATGCTACCCTTGCCTTATCTGTGGTGATGATCACTACATGAAGGATTGTCCTCGACCTGCCAAGGTTACTAAGTTCCTTCAAGGAACGTCGAAACCCTCTACGCCAACAGTTTTGTCCCAACCCTTCCCGTCTCAGCAACAGGCCTCGTTGGTCATCCATGACCAACCCTCTACTTCTATGACATCATATGTTTTGATGTGTACTGGTGATTCCAAGAAAGACAACGTTGCACTTACCACTAGAGATAAAGACTATACTCCATCTAAGGAGAAGGTTGACGATTTACCTCTTGATTTGGTACAACCCTCTCCACCGAATCCACCTACGAACGATCCTCTTCATCTCGAACGACCGAGTCTTGATACAGTTCTATGACCACCCCCAAAAGGTGTCGTTAAGAAATCATCCTTCAATCCTCATGCTCATGCGGCCCAAAACTATAGCATTGTCGAAGATCTGGCCCAAGCACCTTCAGTGATGTCTGTCCTTGAAGTCCTTCAGTCTTGTCCTGCACAACGAAGGGCTCTGTTGAAAGCTATAGGTGGAATTGACCCTACCGATTCGAATTTAATAGTCTTTGACTTGGAAGATCATATTCCAAGGTTACCCCCTCAGCTTGCATTTCAGATACAAGTTGTTGTTGCTGACAAGAACATTTGTCGAACAGTTATTGATGAGGGTGCCTCTATGTTTGTAATGTCTTTTACTTGTTGGAAAGCCATTGGCTCTCCTCCTTTAAATGAATCAAAAAATACTTTGAAAGCCTTTAATGGGTCTGGTTTTAAGCCTTACAGTGTTCTTCCATCGTTTCCTGTTACTCTAGAAGGTAAGACCATCCAAGTTGAAGTGGAATTTTTCGATGCTCCCCTGGATTATAATCTTCTACTTGGTCGTAGCTGGATAGATTCTATGTGCGCTGTTGTGTCAACACTTTTCCATGTCATAAGATTTCCTCATCAAGGAAAGGTTGTTACAGTTGATCAACTTGCCTTCTTTAATTCTGATACTCGTACTGGCAACGTGCCGTTTATACCTAAAACCCCTCCGGGTTACGAGAATGTTGGTGTAGGCCTTTTAAAAGACTCTTCATTAATGGGTACTTTTCCCATACCACCACCACCCAATATTCCACGCCCGTCAGTTGCTTCTATTAATATGATCTCTGCTGTAACTCATGAACTTCCTGTGTCTTCTGACCCTTGGATAGTCCCTGATCCAGGCGATCATATTTGTTTCGACAATGTTATGCCGTTAAGTCCGGTTGAGTCTTCTTATCAAGCCATTCAATCGGCCACCCCTTATACACCCTCTTTTGATGAGTTGTCTCCTGATCCTTTCCATGTCATCTTTCCCACTGACGAGATGATCATGTCCGTCATGGAGGACACCCCTTGGGACAATGGGCATCATCATTCCACATTGTTTCTAGAACAACACACTCTCGAGAACTATCAACGGATTTCGACTCTGTCGACCATTGTTGTTATATTAACCATTCCTGGATCTACACATGACGTGTTTGCTGAAGGGAACCTCAGTAATATTTCTCCCACGATACCCATTGATATATCAGTTAAACCTAGGATAGTTGAAAATGTTCACATTGGAGCTTCGTGTTCTCCTGATGAGATTGTCACTTATACATCTCTGTTTAAATAATTTCATGACATCTTTNCAAGTAACTAATCTATTCTCTCCTATATATTGAGGAGAATGCTCATGGAAAAGGTTAGAAGCAAACTAGCAAGAGAATTATTGGAGAATTAGTGCAAGATTGTATGAAGAACTGATGCTACAACAGCTAGAGACAACAGCAAGGTTATCAAAAGTGGTTGATCTTCTTCATGCATGAGCAAGTGTGTGTGTCACAGCTAGAAGCCATCGAAACGAGACTTGCAACATCAAGGATCAGGTTGTAATTCTTGCTTTCTATCAATTAATACAGTAATATGTCCCTTTCCCATAAAGCCAATGTCACTTTATTACGTAACTCCTTGATTATATGTATAGATTAGCTATTGAATATATTGAGTTGTCTTCACTTCGATTGGTTTGTACTATTGTGATCTTAACGGTACAAGAGCATTGGAGTGAAGCTGGACAACAGAGACCCGAGGAAGCGATCACAAGGTATGTTCATGATTCTTCCCTCCTAGTCCAGGGAAAGAGTATTATTCTGTCCTGCTTTGTTCTAGATCCAGGTGGATCTAGGGAGATCAGTTTGTGTCTACACTTACGGATTAATCTTGAAACAAAATTGGCGACTCCACTGGGGAACAATCCCATTTTTTGGTGGCTTTTTGTATTTTTTGTGGCCATTTGCTCCACTTTCATTTTTCTCTGGTCTTGTCAGTCTCTGAGTCCTCAGGATATCCTGAGAGACCTTCTGGGTCTAGAATCCTATTTGAATTTTACTCCATTCTTCAAAATTTTTGTCATGTTCAGAAGTTCTCGCACTGTGTCTGACTGCAGCCTGCGAGAACTGGTCAGGTTCGTACCGTGCACATAGGGTCCAGTGCGAACACCTCGCACCTTGCTACAAGGTTGCCTGCAAGAATATTAGCTTCTCGCACTATGTACCACTGCTTGCCTGTAAGCAAGATTTTCAAAAATTTTGAAATTGAGTTTTGACTGCTCAGATCAGTTGATTCACCTCCGATGGGATTATTGGATCATTGATTGATATAGCTCTTTCTTTAGTTTGCATGCTTGAACAGTTTTAGGGTTTCAAGGTTTTTCTTGCCCTTTGTAGCTTGACTTTCATTTCTTGGCTCTTATTGGAAAATTCATTCTCTCTGACTTCTAGGGTTGAGTGTATCTGATTGGCTGAGAACCAGTGATTGGTTGAGAGTTAAGTGTTTGGTTTTTCTCATTTTCTTGTTGGTTCGAAAGAACATTTTCGTTTGCATTGAGAAGACTCATTGGTTTGCTCTTTGTTTTTACTTTCATTGAAAGAGTTGGTTGGGTTGTTATTGCTTGATTCTTTATGATTTGATTTTATGCTTTCTCCTTGATATAGTGAGAATTATTTTTGGAAAGTGAACAATAATATTTTCTTTCAAAAAACATTGTTTTTGTCTTTTAGAAAACATTGAAAAATCAAATTTTAGAGTTTGTTGAAGTATTTGAAAAAAGACACATAGAGATTGTCATTTGATAAATGATTGTTTGCATGGACATCTGAAAGGAAATTGTGCATTGCGTTGTAGTACAAAGTTGATTTGGAAAATTTTCTCTCTCCCATAAATAGGATTCATGGAATGAAAAGTGTTATTTTTCATTATCATCCTTGCATTAGTTGGGTCAGATTCATACAACATGAGTTTCATTTCCGTTACCTTTGAGTAAACAAAAGCTTTTAAAAACATTGCATAATCTTAAAATTTATCTAGTAACTCTTTTCTAGGTCTCTTTTACACCAACATTTATCTAGGCTAGTGCTTTGGAGTAGGAAGAGAGATACAGTCTCCAAAATCTTAAAACACACAATAGCATCTTGAGTTAGGGAGTGTTAAATTCCATTTGCAGCATATTGTCCTCGGAAGCCCTTCTAACACAAGGGTCAAGCACTAGGTCGCATTGGTGTTAGCAGAGTTACTAACCCTGCTTTGTTGACATCGGTGTAGAGATTGCACGTATTACAGGGATCACTCTGAGGTATACCCACAATGAAGAGTGGAAGCCTTTTGAGTTGATTTCGGGCTAGATACCCTGCCCTTGCGTGTGGATCGGACTGACGACTGTTCCCCCAGGCTTTAATGTTGTTTTTGGTGACCTTAGTGGCCTATCTCTCTATGTTCTTACCCAAGGTGACTGTGGAGGGGAAAGTCTTCACGGTACCTAATATTGACGTTGGCCAGACTCACTCGGGCTCCTTGGAGGGTATACCCATGATTATGTGTGGGAACTTGCACTAGGGTGTAAGTCCGTTAAGCAGGTCATCAGCATAACTTTTCCACCTTAGCCCCACCCCTTCTTGTCTCGTTGTTGCGACGTTGGATTTCATCACCAACTAGTGGCTTCGAAATTGGAAGTTTTTGTTTGCTTGGTGATTGCTTCCTAGATTTTGTTTACTAGTGCGTGTTGTTTATTTCTCGAAGTTGACCATAGGAATTTCTTCGTGGAGCTTGTTACTCTTTTACAATTTCTCCCCCATGACGTTCACATAGGATGCGAGGTTTATCTCCTGAACATCCAGACGATTCTCAACCCTTGCCGACTAGTACACCTGAGGGCTCTCCTCATCAGAGTGAAGTCCCATTTGTTACTCCACCACACGTGGATACAAGTGACATCCCAGTTGTCACCACACCATAGGTAGAACATATTGATTCTCTAGAATATTTTCGAATCACTAATACTAGACAAGACTATTGTATTTGTCATGGTGAACGACCTTTTGTGCGATTAAATTCTTCTGAAGAAGCCATTGTTACATATTCTGAATCAACCATTAGGCCTTCTCATGGTGTAGTAGGCCAAGATCCTTTTTGGTCAGGTGATCTTCGACAAGTTCTTTTTGGTACTGAGTCACCTACAGTCTACGAAATCAACCCTCCGGTGGTTTCCGAGACAGAAACTACACCAGAGACTACCACTTATCGTTTTGTTCTCCCTCCCGAGATGGCCCATCTCGCGAATACTACAAGTGTCCAAACCGGCATTACTACATCTACTCTTGCTCCTATCAATACCCAGCGGATACCTAATGTCAACCCAAATTTACCCCCTAGTTACCATGCGTTGAATGCTTTGTTGAATTCTTCCAATCCAACACCTCCGCAAACCCCAACCGGTTCTCCAGGTATTCCCGCTTTTATCCCGACACTCCCTCCATTTCCTTCTGGCAATCCTAATCCTAGTGGAACTATCCCGACTGTTGCACCAAACCCACAGATTCCTGTTGGTGGACAGGGTGGTACGGTTCCTTTTCCTTTTCCCGGACACAACACAGTTACTACACAACCTACGGTTAGCACACAAATTCCGGGTGGAACTATACCTACCACAGGGGGACCAGCCTCACCTTTTGGACAAAACATACCTCCTGACTTGGCCTAGTATTGGAATCAACTTCTACGAAACTTTCCTCAAAATGCTAGGGGGCAGAAAACTATCCCTACTGTAGGCCAACGTTATCTGGGTATAACTAATCCTATTTGGGGTTCGGGTTAGACTACTCAACCTCAGGTCCCTACTCAAACTCAAGGTCAAAATCCTTGGGGTTACTATCCTATCCAGCCACCACCGAATTAGCCAGGGTCTTCCCTCTATGGGCAGACTGCATACGGTCCTACTGGTTTTCCGATAGGGATTCCACCCCAAAGTCACCAGTACCCACAAGTGAATCGGCAGTTGCCTTTTCTTGCTACTTTGGATTTTCCAGATTTGTCTAGGATTCTAAATGATCGTATTCGTCACTCTCCCCAATGGCCTGCTATTCCAGCTAAGATTCCATCAGACATTCCAAAATTCAATGGAAAAGTAGGAGAGGACCCAAATAATCATGTTATGACTTTTCATTTATGGTGTTTCTCCAATTCGTTGATGGATGACTCCATTCGTCTCCATCTTTTTCAACGAACCCTTACTGGTGCTACTGCGAAGTGGTATATTGAATTGCCATGAGGTTTGTTTTCTGATTTCAACACCCTGGCTATGGATTTTCTTACACATTAATAGTTATCGATCCGTTATGATACTGGGACTGAGATTTTGACTTCCTTCAAACAAACTAAAGGCACTCATATATTGGATCATATTCATGAGTGGCGAAGGAGGCGACGTCTCATTAAACTTGAACTCCCTGATTAGTTACTGGCCAAATGGTTTACGAAATCCTTCGTGAATGAAATTGGTAAAGACATTGCTATGGGCTGTGTTGTTACAGAGGAGCATGCTATCATTTGTGCTCAATATCTTGATCTTGTTTATTCTCAAACGGGAACAATTTATAACCTGCTACCTGAATTGCCTCGTCCTGGTACTTCCAACACTTCAACTACTCTAGTTGCCTCGCATGCAGCTGATGGTGTGATTGGTACTACTCATACCCACTTACATTCTGTTTCAAGTACAAACCCTAAATATACATCTTCTAATGTTCAAAATACTCCGTCTCCTACTCCTCCCGCTGGTAAAACTTCTAAAGTGAATGTTGTTCAATCTACCCCGACCGGTAAAAATAAATTGAAAAAGGGGAGAGGCAAGAATAAGGAGGGTAAAAATAATAATCAAAATGAGAAAACTAAAACCCCTCTTGTTGAAGATCGGGATAAGCACAAAACATGCTACCCTTGCCTTATCTGTGGTGATGATCACTACATGAACGATTGTCCTCGACCTGCCGAGGTTACTAAGTTCCTTCAAGGAACGTCGAAACCCTCTACGCCGACAGTTTTGTCCCAACCCTTCCCGTCTCAGCAACAAGCCTCGTTGGTCATCCTTGACCAACCCTCTACTTCTATGACATCATATGTTTTGATGTGTACTGGTGATTCCAAGAAAGACAACGTTGCACTTACCACTAGAGATAAAGACTATACTCCATCTAAGGAGAAGGTTGACGATTTACCTCTTGATTTGGTACAACCCTCTCCACCGAATCCACCTACGAACGATCCTCTTCATCTCGAACGACCGAGTCTTGATACAGTTCTATGACCACCCCCAAAAGGTGTCGTTAAGAAATCATCCTTCAATCCTCATGCTCATGCGGCCCAAAACTATAGCATTGTCGAAGATCTGGCCCAAGCACCTTCAGTGATGTCTGTCCTTGAAGTCCTTCAGTCTTGTCCTGCACAACGAAGGGCTCTGTTGAAAGCTATAGGTGGAATTGACCCTACCGATTCGAATTTAATAGTCTTTGACTTGGAAGATCATATTCCAAGGTTACCCCCTCAGCTTGCATTTCAGATACAAGTTGTTGTTGCTGACAAGAACATTTGTCGAACAGTTATTGATGAGGGTGCCTCTATGTTTGTAATGTCTTTTACTTGTTGGAAAGCCATTGGCTCTCCTCCTTTAAATGAATCAAAAAATACTTTGAAAGCCTTTAATGGGTCTGGTTTTAAGCCTTACAGTGTTCTTCCATCGTTTCCTGTTACTCTAGAAGGTAAGACCATCCAAGTTGAAGTGGAATTTTTCGATGCTCCCCTGGATTATAATCTTCTACTTGGTCGTAGCTGGATAGATTCTATGTGCGCTGTTGTGTCAACACTTTTCCATGTCATAAGATTTCCTCATCAAGGAAAGGTTGTTACAGTTGATCAACTTGCCTTCTTTAATTCTGATACTCGTACTGGCAACGTGCCGTTTATACCTAAAACCCCTCCGGGTTACGAGAATGTTGGTGTAGGCCTTTTAAAAGACTCTTCATTAATGGGTACTTTTCCCATACCACCACCACCCAATATTCCACGCCCGTCAGTTGCTTCTATTAATATGATCTCTGCTGTAACTCATGAACTTCCTGTGTCTTCTGACCCTTGGATAGTCCCTGATCCAGGCGATCATATTTGTTTCGACAATGTTATGCCGTTAAGTCCGGTTGAGTCTTCTTATCAAGCCATTCAATCGGCCACCCCTTATACACCCTCTTTTGATGAGTTGTCTCCTGATCCTTTCCATGTCATCTTTCCCACTGACGAGATGATCATGTCCGTCATGGAGGACACCCCTTGGGACAATGGGCATCATCATTCCACATTGTTTCTAGAACAACACACTCTCGAGAACTATCAACGGATTTCGACTCTGTCGACCATTGTTGTTATATTAACCATTCCTGGATCTACACATGACGTGTTTGCTGAAGGGAACCTCAGTAATATTTCTCCCACGATACCCATTGATATATCAGTTAAACCTAGGATAGTTGAAAATGTTCACATTGGAGCTTCGTGTTCTCCTGATGAGATTGTCACTTATACATCTCTGTTTAAATAATTTCATGACATCTTT
>JZKD02S0063749.1:3361-31966 GCA_000966675.3 Picea glauca
AAAACACATATGGTTAACAATATTAAATTTACAACCGAGTGCATATAAATACAAGTGTGAATTCCTGTAAGGAATGGAGGAATCAAACTTAACCATAAGATACAAATTCCTAGGCATACCTAGCTTGCAACAGAGTTCTGGTTTGGGTATGGATGGTTTTTTCCTTTTTTTTTGTTAGCACCGTCTTTTTAAAACCTATTTCATCAAGTGTGAAGATGAATTTTAGCATGAGTTTTGAGTACTTGGTTCTAGAAGAAAAAATAACTAGAGTGCAGGTATTAGAGCACGAAGTAAGAGTTATAGGAATCCGTAGAGAAATACTTACCAGAGAAATCCCTCTTACACAAGGCAAAGTAATGAGTCTTTGTGAGAACCACACCATAGAATTCCCTTGTTGCGAGGTAGTAGAAAGAATGAAATAGAGGTAAGGACTCGTTAATCAAAATCTTGTCTACATCAATACCCCGTAGTACGAGGACTTGAGTAATGGAATTTAATGGTACAATCTGCAACAATAGATAATTATAGGTTGGAGCTATTACCCCTTCCATAAACTGAACATGTGGCAAGGTTTTGGTTGGTGTAATGCTCCAAATTAATAGTGTTCACATGGCCTTGGTTCCCTTCGACTGGTAGACTAACAGTGGTAGATAACCAAAGAATGTGTGGAGTATGAGAATGCTTAATGGTATGTCATATCCATGAAGGATTATTTAACCAATCTGCCATACCTATGTTGACATAGTTTCGCATTTGATGTTTGAATATAGTAGTATTACATTGGTATTATAATTCCAAAAGGAATGGAACAAAAATCTGTATATTAAAACTATGCCAATGAAGTTATTAAGAAATCGTGGGTGAACCAGGTGTAGTAATCTTGTAATGAGTTATGATTTCTACACTTGAGATCAAGGGGGGGTTTCAACCTTAGAGTAGGTAATTCATGGTTTGTCCATACTTAAGAGTATCAATAGAGATTTAGAAGTAAGTGTTATAGACTAACATGACCAATTTAATGGGAAGACAAATAATATATTTGTGTAAATGGTGTGTGCCACTAACAGATTAAAATCATAACCTAGAAGAAGTCATGATGAAGGGAAGTAAGTGGATTTATTATATCATCAGTAACCATTCTTTGTATAGAAATATATTGATCAAGTGGATTTAATATACTTTACCTTGGGGTGTGTAAACACTCCTACCAGAGTTATCTCTTAAGACCTCTTAACCTGTCATGTGAATTGAAAATATTAAGAGTAGTATTTTTCATTTTGGAGTAAGCCAATAATCTTAACAATAGCAGTGATGAAACAATAATTAGAGATGTCGTATTTAAAAAATAATAATCAGTTGAGGTGATGTTACACTATTTCAGTAGATGGGATAACAAGATCCTAAGAATATAGAGGCCATTAGATAATATCCAACACCCATCAATTTTATAGAGGTCATATCATTCATAGGTCTTTCAAGGTATTACCAAATATTTATAAAATATTTTTCAAAGATTGCAATCCCCATCACTTCTTTACAAATGAAGGGAGCGAAATTTGAATGGAATTCTAAATGTGAAAAAAGATTTCAGCAATTAAAAGACATTTTGACTAGTGCACCAATATTGAATATTGCAGACCTAGATAAACATTTTTTGGTGTGCATATATGCATGCAAGGAAGAAATCAGTGGATTCCTCATAAAAAAGTATCATGTTGTATGCTATGAGTCCCAAAAATTAAAAGAGAATGAGAGAAATTATGCTACCCATGATCTAGAATTAGAATCCATTATTCATGCATTGAAAATGTGAAGACATTATGTCATGGGGAGAAAGTTTGAGCTAAGGACAAACCACTATGGTATGAAACATTTTTTTTGGCAGCTCACATTAAATTCCAGACAAACTACATGGCTTGAATTTCTTAGTGAGTATGAATTTGAAATCAAACACATCAAAGGCAAAGAAAATTAGGTGGTTGATGCACTTAGCAGAAGATCACATGAGATGCATGCTACAACCATTAGCATGTATAGAATTGATATAAAAGATAAAGTTAGTGAAGAAAAAAACTCAAAAGAGAACATTTATGATATTATGGAAGATGCAAGAGGTATTAACCTCTACGTGTAACCTTTGACGAGACTATAATATTTTAGGAAGCAAGAGAAACCCTAAAATGTTGGATAATAACCCTAGAAGACAAGTCGACTCAAGATAATAATTAATATTTAGTTATTAGCCTCCAGGAAGAGGATTTGACACAGTTAGGTGACTTGGAGCAATATAAATAGAGGGTGCTAGAGCTCATTTGTACTCACTCACTCTCACGACTGGATAAGGACAAGTGTTGTGCATGACTGGAGGAGAGCTACAACTATTGCAGTATTGACTTGGTCTTTGGTTATGGTTTTGACTTTCTTCCTTGTTTATGGTTTTGAATTTATGCTTGGTACACTAGATTTGGAGATAAGTACGCTACCTTGGTTGGCTATTGGTTCTAAAGTTTACTTCTGGAATTATTCTTGTCTATCAAGGTTTAGGTGCTCACGGGTGGCCTTTGTGCATATGGTTGGGTGACAATATTGAGATGTTGTCTATGGTGAAATAAGCACACCTATTATTTCTAACAGGTTATGGGCCCTCACTATCTTCAGATAGTCTAACCACTAGAAGGTATATTGGGAGGGTTTGCTCAGTTGCATTCAGAGTTTTGCTGCAAGAATGAAACCCTAACCTTTGTGTTGAGGAACCTTAACTGAAGTACTTGAGCTAATTCCTAGATAACCTAGTGCACCTTATCCTAATGCACCTTCTGGTACTCTCAACAAGCCAAGACATCAAGTTTGAGTTGTTGGTCAAAGTCAAAGGTTGACCAAGTCAAAGAAATCCTAACTTACTATATGAAGTCAGAAAACAAGTTAGAAGGTGTTTCTAACTATGGAGCATGGAAGAAAAGGATTTACCTCATCCTTGCCAAGAATAAAGTGTTGGATATCGTGAAAGGCAAGATCATGGAACCATAGTTTGAAGCTGGAAAAGAGAAGGAAACTCAGAATGTGGTAGTCATGAAGACATAAGACCTAGCATGAATAAAGTGTATGTTGATCCCAAGAGAGATCTACTCAAAGAAACATTATGAAGTTTACCAATCCTCTAGTAGCTAAACCTACGGTATAACAAAGTCATTCTAAGGTTTATCATCATAGTTGGGTAACAAAGGTATGTACCTATACATGTTCTTTAAATTTGTATCATTAGCATGAGTGTGTTTGTAGGGAATGTACAAGGGATCTTGTCCAAAGCAGTGATCTTGGATTCAGTATATTCAGAAGATCAACACACTCGCCAGGTTTAACTTGATATGTCTCTGAATGTTATGGTATTATAAGCTGACTTTAGTCATGATCTTATAAGGTTGAGATTGTATTCTCCAACTCAGTTTTCTGTCAAGAAAGAATATTGTTTTAAGTATAAGGGACAGGTCAAAAAGCATACTTGTCTCAGAATAAAATCAATCCAATTGGAACAATAGAAAGACTCCAGGTTTGCATATCAAGTTTGACATCTTTATTATTGTCTCTTAAGTAAGTATTGATAAGTACTTAGTATCTTATACTACTCAGTGTACTTATTTGAAAATATGAACTAACACCTCCTCTAGGAGATATTTCTTGTTCTTGTTCTCGGACTAGATCATCTTAGTAATAATACCAAGAAACTATCCTTCATATGAAAAATGTTGTATCAAAAACATTGTTGTTCTTGTTTTCTCAGGAAGGTTATCTCATGAAGGCTATCATGAAAATGTCTTTCCAGGATTGTAGAAATTGCCTCTATTCTTGTCCTTATTCTTGTTTCAATTTACTTTCATAAACATATTATTGTGAAATAGGTTGACAAACCTTTGATGAACAATATTTGTGGAAGATATCATAGAATAAGTTTATAAGGATGACACAATGCTTGCAACAACTGCCAAATGGGTAGTAATCAAAACAGATAGAAAAAAACTCAAAGAGACTCAAAGGGAGTCATAATCGGAGGAAGTCAGTAATAAAAAGGAAAACAGAATAGGCTTGTGACACTTTGCAGAAAGAAAAGAGAGATGCAATAGATAGAAACATGGAATATCTCAGATAGAGGTAATTGATTGCAAAATTCCAGAGACATGCTGTCTCAGAATAAAAACAAGGAAGTTAATGATATTACTCATTCAGGAATGAAATCGAGATTGGGAGGGAACTAATCCCCAACGATATGATCCATTGAAGAATATGTGAATACTATGAAGTATATTTCCATGTTCTTCATTGGAAGTAGTAACCATGATAAACAACACATGTTCAATTTGACTCTAGAATAAGTCTTCTTCGAAAACAAGCCTTGAATATCCTTGGTTGTCCATCTACATTTCTGTTCCTATGGTGAAAGGAAGAAGTTGGAACCTTCAGAAAGGAATGGAATGGAATATACAAAAGATTCCATGGACTCCAACATTGAAAAGTAACATGATGAAGAACATGAAGATTCCAAGAAAGAAAGAAAATCTAGAAGAACAAAATTGAACCAATTACTATACCAAAAATAATAAGACTACCGGCATGATTTGAATCCACTAGAAGCAGTCAAGCATAAGGAATGGAAGGAAGTTGTGATGAAGAACATGTTGGAGTTACTTCACACAAACCTAGGATCTATTTTTCCTAAGGTTTTTATTTGTTTATTAGTCATAATTTGTCATTATACAGTCCCCTATATTTTAGGAGAGAATATTCCACATGGAGAATATTCTCTTTCAGTTGACACTTTAGTTTGACTAGTTGAGTTGAGTTTAGATGTTGCATTGGGATCATCACCATGCAACATTGGGATAATCACCATGATAATTAGACCTTACCTTGGTATCATCACTAGAGTGTACCATTAGCCATGATTCCCTGTGTTAACTCCTCACTACTCTCTGTTCAGTCAGTTAACAAAAGACTAGTTGACTAGTTAACTCAACTAGGTGGCAGTTCACTCCCGTAACTGCCTAAGAGACTAGATTAGGTGGAATTTCACTCCCGTAATTGTTGGTGTGTGTCCATATCACTCTATACCACCACTATGGTGACTTGTTTCACCTCAATTCAAACTCATTGAGTTATAAAAAGTATATCATGTGTAAATTATTCATTATTCACAACGGTTAATGAGAATTCTTCCATTCTTTCTCTCCTTCTTCTTCCTTCTCTAATTCTCTCTGAAAATGTGTGTATTGTTGTTTAGCTAGATCTATTATGTGCAAGTTCAACACAATTACATGGTATCAGAGCTGATGGACTGCTAAGAAAAATCTACACCAAAATGTTTTGGAGGTACAAAAGAATGAAGACAACAGAAATATGGAATTCCAAAAAGAATTCATTCTTACACCTTACAAATATTTTGCATGGAAGGAGAAAATAGCCATACATCTCTGATACAGAGGGTTGTACAGGTTAACCATGAATACATATACATAACCGACATCAACCATAGAAAAATCCAATTATTTAAATCGCATGCATGAGGCACTCGGAACAATTTGCAGTCTTATTTCTCACGATCTCCTTTTTCACATATCTTCCTGTAAGACTCCCAATGAAGCCTGGAAAATATTGGAAGGGATATTTGGAAAATAGGATGAGATGAGGGGACACATGATGGAGGTGGAGTTGCTCACATTGGATCCAAAAAATCTTTGACAATATCCAAGATTTCTTTACAAAATTCAAGGATTTACTGTCGCAACTCAAAGCTTGCGGGGTTGATAAATCAGTGGAGGAGAAACACATGGTTCTCACCATTCTCTCCAAGCTTGGTTCTAAATTTTTTGTATTCATATCTACATTCCATACTGTCAGATTCGCCTCTAGAGCCACCTGGAAGATGCCTTCTCTTGAGGACTTTATTGAATCCTTCACACAAGAGAAAACCAAGATCATCAACATGGGAAAAATCAAAGGCCCAAGGGCGCATGCACTCACTGTGCATTACGGAAGCCAAAAATATCAGAAATAAAAATATAAAGATAAGTGGAAAGATCATGCACATATGAAGAAGGAAGGGTACACAAAACCCTTCACTGATGCCTCTTGATCCAAAGGAGAAAAGGGAAGAAAAGGAGAGAAATGCACATACTATCACAAAGGATTCCATTTGGAATCCACATGCATGCAAAAGAAAATAGATCTGATGTCTCGAATATTTCAGCAAAACAACCTTGGAGATTGCATTCCCGAGGGTGCCAAGAAGAAGAAGCCAAAATATCTAAATTCCAAGAAAGGCAATTCTAGCCATGCCTTGATTGCAATCAACTCCTCTCCCGATGCTTGGATCGTAGATTCAGGAGAATCACATCACATGGCTGCCTCAGAAGCAGTTTATTCTTCATTGGTTGCATGCAAAGGTCCTCCTATTCTAATGGGGGACAACTCTTTTTTCAAAGTCACCAACAAAGGAAGGATTGAACTCACCAACAGAAGCTTCAAGAATGTGTTGCATGTTCCCAAGCTTTCTGTCAACCTTCTCTTTGTGTATCAAATGACGAATTCTAACACCAGAAATAAATCCGCATTCACACCAAATTTCATGGACATCTACGACATGCAAACCAACTCCAAGATTTCTAGATTGTATACATTTTCTCAATTCATTAAACCTGATTCTACTTTACTGGTTACTCATGTTGATGAAAGTAGTAGGATATGGCACGAAAGGTTTGGACATTTGAATTTTAGATACATGCAATAGCTTAGCAAGAACAAATTAGTTGATGGTCTACCAGACATCCATTTCTCCAAGGGAGTATGTGAGGCATGTGTTCTCGGAAAACACCCTCAAGAGAAATTCGAAAAAGGAAAGTCTCAATGAGCTTTCGCACCTTTAGATCTGATCCACAATGACCTCATGGGTCCTTTTCTGCATCCATCGATGAGCAAAGAGAGGTTTGTTCTCATTTTTGTTTATGATTTCTTACGTTTTACTTGGATCTACTTTCTCAAGAAAAAATCTGAGGTATCTCAACACCTCAAAGATTTCAAATCTTTGGTTGAGACACAGTTCAGAAAGAAGATCAAAGTCCTTCTAACTGATAATGGGGGAGAGTATGTGAATCATGAGATTCATAATCTTTTCCATGAGGCATGGATTAAGTTGCAACATACAATTCCCTACACTCTGCAACAAAACGAAGTTGCTGAGTGGAAAAAAAGATCTCTAAAGGAGATGGCATCTTGCATGTTGCATGAAAAGTCACTACCATAGAGACTATGGGCAGAAGCACTTAACTGTGCAACATACATCCAAAACAGATCTCCCCATAGATCTGTCAAGGATAATACCCCCTACAAGGCTTGGAGTGGCCTCAAACCGGAAGTGACCCACTTTTGAATTTTTTGTTCTCGTGCATGGGCCCAGATTCCCTCTGAAAAAAGGAAGGCACTTGATACACAGAGCACTGAGGGCACTTTTGTTGGATACCCTAACAGTGTGAAGGGATATTGGCTTATTGATCTTTCCTCAGACTAGCTCATCATTGAGGGTAGCATCCAATTCGAGGAAAGTGTCTCACATGTACCTCAACAGCCGCATGCAAACATCTTCACTCTTCCACCTGTCCGAGATGATGAGCATGCACATGTCGACTCTTCTTCAGAAAAGAGTTCTAATTCAGAGGACTTAGAGGATTCATATTTAGATTCAAAGTTAGTACAGTCAGATGCAGAGTCATATCATCCAGATGTAGTTGCAGAACCATAGCATAGGCCCAAGTGGGCACAGACTACTCTTCAGGATGAAGGGGATCTCATAGGTGATCCAATCGATACTAGGAGGACTCGATAATAGGTGATCCAGGCCTATTTTCTTTGTTTAGTTTTCCAATCCACAGTCTTATGGTGGGGCTACTGGAAATTCCTTTTGGGAATCCACCATGCAAGAGGAGTACAACTCCCTCGTCAAGAACCAGACTTGGGATCTAGTTCCCCTTCCTTTTGGGAGGAAACTTGTCATATGCAGACGGGTCTACAAAACCAAGAGCACAGTGGATGGACAAATCATCAGATACAAATCCAGGCTTGTCACCAAAGGATTTCAACAGGTTTATGGTATTGACTATGATGAGACCTTCTCTCCAGTAGAAAATATGGATTCCATATGATTGGAACTTGCCATTGCGACAACCAAGGTATGGGAAGTCCATCAGATGGACATGAAGAACACATTTCTTCATGGTGATATCTCTGAGGAGATCTACATGGAGGAACCCCAAGGATTTATGCAGGACGCATCTTTGGTCTGTCAAATGAAGAAGTCACTTTATGGCCTCAAGCAGGCTCCAAGGGCATGGTATGCCAAGATGGACTCCTACCTGTTTTCACAGAACTTTGTACATTGTAAATTAGACCTGAATGTATACATGCTCAAGATAGTTGATTCACTTCTACTTTTACTTTTGTATGTCGATGATTTGTTGATCATCGGTTGTTCGACTTCAGTGATTGCTGCAGTCAAGAGGATTCTTCACGATAGGTTTTTGATGACGGACATGGGTCCGATACACTTCTTCCTTGGACTTGAGATCAGTCAGGATGCATCAGGCATCAAACTATCTCAAGCCAATTATGCACGAGATCTCGTTGAGAGATTTCACATGACAGACTACAAGTCTTCTCTGACTCCTTTCCTATCAGGAGTCAAACTTGAGGATGGTAGGGAGATTCCACTGGTTGGAAACACAGTGTACAAATATCTAGTGGGGAGCTTGTTGTATCTTACACACTTCAGACCAGACCTCTCATATGCAGTTGGTGCAATTTCTAGGTTCATGTAGGAGCCACATGAGCTACATTGGCACCATCACCAATACGTACAGGGCACCATCACCTTTGGGATTCATTATGCAACAAACTCTACATTAGATCTCATTGGTTTTACTGATTCCGACTGGATTGGAGATAACATTGATCGCAATTCCACATCTGGTTACTCACTTAGTCTTGGTTCCAGGCCTATAAGTTGGTTGAGCAAGAAGCAAGTTTCCATTTCTCTATCTTTAGCCAAGGAATAGTACAAAGGGGTAGTTAACATAACCATTGGTCGATCTTCATTTGGTGTGACAACCAAAGCACTCTGAAGTTTTGTAGAGATCCAGTTCAGAGGCAATGGATGAAGCACATCAAGATCCACATGCACTACATCTGGGAATTAGTACATGAGGGGATCATTGACTTATAGTTCTGTCCTTTAGCAGAACAAATGACATACATTTTCACCAAGACCTTCGTTGAGAAGAAATTCCATTATCTGCGAGGTCGTCTTGGAGTGAAGGACACAATTTCCTAGCAACTATAGTTCTTCCTTTTACATACATTGTACCTTGAGGGGGGGGGTTTCCCATGAGGTTTTCCCTCTTTCCTCACTTTATTATCAATGTATCTTTTGTACTTGGGTACCTAACATGGCCTCATTTATGGGACCCAATCTTTATTTTCACCATAGTGATGTTCAGGGGGGGTATTGGAGTTACTTCACACACACCTAGGATTTATTTTTTCTAAGGTTTTTATTTTTTTATTAGTCATTATCCAGTCTCCTATATTTTAGGGGAGAATATTCCACCTGTAGAATATTCTCTTACAGTTGACACTTCAGTTTGACTAGTTGAGTTGAGTTTAGATGTTGCATTGGGATCATCACCATGCAACATTAGGATCATCATCATGCTAATTCAAGCTTGCCTTGGTATCATCACCAGAGTGGTGCATTAGCCTTGATTCCCTGAGTTAACTCCTCACTACTCTCTATTCAGTCAGTTAACAGAAGACTAGTTGAATAGTTAACTCAACTAGGTGGCGGTTCACTCCTGTAACTGCCTGAGAAACTCGAATAGGTGGAAGTTCACTCTCGTAACTACTGGTGTGTTTCCATATCACTCTAGACCACCAACATGGCGACTTGGTTCACCTCAATTCAAACTCATTGAGTTATATAGAGTATATCATGTGTAAATTATTCATTATTCACAACAGTTAATGAGAATTCTTCCATTCTTCCTCTCCTTCTTCTTCCTTCTCCAATTCGTTCTACAAATGTGTGTATTATTGTTTAGCTATATCTATTCTGTGTAGGTTCAACACATTTACAAAACAATGTATGTTATAAATTGTGAAAAATTCTTATAAATGGAAGCATTGATAGATACAAGGCGAGATTCAGGGCTAGAGGGCTCTCCCAGAAGAAGGGAGAAGACTATGATGACAACTTGTTCCAGTAACCAGATATACCTCTACCCAATCCATTATATATCTTACAGTATACATGGGTTGGATTTTAGATAAGATGTGTGTAAATATTGTTCTTCTCAATAGAGTAATTGAAGAAGAAGAATATGTAGAGCAACCTCAAGGTTTTTAGGTATACCAGAAAGAGACCCATGTATGCAAATGGAAGAAGACCTTGTATGGATTCAAGAAACTTAGTACAGAACCTCTCATGTACAAAATGAGTGTGGTGAAAAATTCCTATGACAGAGGAAGTGTGTCAAAATGGTTCTTCAGAAGTCCGATATAATGGATTACAAATCCATGAAAAATTCCCATGATGAAATATCTGAATAAGATGAGAGACTCTAATCTTGTAGACTCATTCCTGTATCGACAATTGAATGGCTCATTAATGTATTTGGATGATACTCAGTTGGATATTTTCTTTGCTATGCAGATAGTTCCAGGTGGAACTTAGCCATGAGAATTGAAAAATTGCAAATCGTTCCTTGAAATATCTTTGTGGGACGTTTGAGTTATGATATACAACTGCATGAATTTATTGATTCATATTGGGTAGGGAGTGTAGATGAAAAAAAAAGTGCTTCCTGGATATATTTCATTTTGATCTTTTCCACGATATCATGGGATAGCAGGAAACATAAGTTTGTTTTACTTAGCACTGTAGAAGTAGAGTATATTTCATCTTGTGATGCTTGTATGGAAGTAGTGTGGCTCTATATGCTGGTTTCTAGATTGTTTTATCAAGTGCTCGATTCAACCAAGATATATTGTGATAACTAGATATGTGTGAATATCTTAGAGAACCCAGTGTTCCATGATAGGTTGAAGCACATTGATATCAATTACTATTTTTTCCATGATAGAGTCTATATGGGAGAAGTGGTTCTCTAGTATATCTCCATTGATGAGAAGATGATAGATATTTTGGTAAAGCCTCTGTCCAAGATGAAAATTTTTCATACTTAAGGGACAATTTGGACTCTTGGAGATGACTTCCTTATTGTAAAGGGAAGGGATTACTCCCCAGGTTGGGAGGGAGCACTGATATGTTATTGATATATGGAAAGTCATTTTCCAGTTTGGAAAGTGTTCTAGGTTGGGAAGTCACTTTCCAGTTTGGAAAGTGGTCCAAGATTTCTAATGGACAATACATATACATATACATATAATTTTATATAAAATCGACAATATAAAAATAGATAATGAATATATAGCTAATTACCATGGGACAATATTCATTTGATACCCCTCAATGTGCCCATATTTCCTACAATTTTTTTTAGTTGTTTCTATTAAAATTCTTACGGGACGTGTAGTGCAATATTTTTTGCAAGGACCATAGCATATGCCATCACCCTTTTCACCCTATTTACTTTTTTTCCCATCTCTAATATTTTGCAACATTCTTTCACACAAAAATACCCTTTTTGAACCATCATTGTTATATCAAGATTGTTGCAATATCTCTAATTTGAAAAATATTTCTATATTTTTTTTTTGTCACAAGAATGATGAACATTGACCAAGTCAATATTGACTTTATCAAATAGTTGGGCCACTGTTTGAATAGTGTAACATTCATCATTGGATCATCAGTCTTGCAATGAACGTTGACCAATTCAATGTCGACTTTGTCAAAAAGATGGGTGATTGTTTGAACAATGTAACAATCATCATAGGATCATCACTCTTGTGACGATAACCAAAGGTCATCACAAGAGAAAAGATATTCCACTATCGTCATGTCCATATCTCTTCATACATACAACTGCTTTCATCTCAAGAGAGACAAACGCATGCTGGATTTATAAAACAATTGAAAAATTCAACTCTTTATCTTCAATTTTGTGATGAAAGAGTGCTTTCGTCGCAAGTAGTCATCACAAATTTTTCAATATGTAGTAGTGTATGGAGATTATATGTCTTTGGATAGTAGTTGTATACTACTATTGTGGATTTGATCCATTGGTAGTGACTACGTGTCACCGATTAGTAGCTGTGTGTTATTAGGAGTGGTTGTGTACCATTGGATAATAGTCGTATACTACTATGAATAGACACAGTTGTGTTCTATTGGATGGAATTGTTTTGGTTTCCATGGAGACTATATAGCTGGATAGTGATGATGGTGCTCGCCATTTGATCATGAGGTAGCCTATGTGTCTATGTTGATGCTACTGGTTGAATGATTTGTTTGTACTTAAGACCATTACCTTTAATACCTCCCTAGCTAGGAGGGAGTGTTAATATTATGGTATTTACAGGAGGTATTAACCTCTACGTGTAACCTTTGACAAGACTAGAATATTCTGGGAAGCAAGAGAAACCCTAAAACATTGTATAATAACCCTAGAAGACAAGTCGACTCAAGAGAATAATTAATATTGAGTTATTATCCTTCAGGAAGATAATTCGGCCCAGTTAGGTGAGTTGAAGCAGTATAAATAGGGGATGTTAGAGCTCATTTGTACTCACTCACTCTCACGGCTGCATAAGGATAAGTGGTGCACATGACTGGAGGACAGATGCAACTATTGAAGCAGTGACTTGGTCTTTGATTATGGTTTGGAAATTCTACATTGGTTATGGTTTCGAATTTATTCTTGGTACATTAGGTTTGGAGATGTTAGCACTTTGTAAATTTGTTCGGTTAATAAAAGAACGGCAAAGGTAACCTACAAACCAACTTTAGAGATGAGTACTAGACTGCTCAGCTAAGAGAGGGCTCTCTCATGTCACTTGGTGTTTCTTTGGAAATTCAATGGCTAGGTTTAGTTTGTTTTGGGAGGGTTTTTTATAATTTTTCTAGTAAGGAAGGGGAGGGGCACTTAGGGCTATGAAATCAAAATTCTGAAAAAGAATGAAAAAATTGACTGGCTAGTAGAACTCTCCAGAGGATAAAGGCTAAATGAGGTGATGAATCTGAGTTATAAATTGAAGTTTGTAGAGTGTAAGAAGAAGAAGAAAACAAGTAACTACATTAGAGAATTTATGAAATGAATTATGAATTAGTTATGAAGAACTTAACATAGTTTAAATTTCTTAGGCCAAGAGCATCACACGATGAATTCTGGATTTTAAAATATCCAAATTTAAACATAAGACGATGTAAATGGAATTAAAGAACACCGGAAATACATACAATGAGAGAAGACAAAACTCATATCACCACCATTAGAATATTTTCATAGAGACTTCAAAAGCTAATGCATATGTATTCAATTCATCTCCAGAAAATTACAAATTAGTTCATAACAACTAATGAGGTGCCCTTTCACTTCTACCAACATTAATACATTTGGAACTTTTAATATTTATACAATTCAAGTTCCTTCAATTTGAAATTGATTACAATAGATGAACTGAAACATTTCATCTTCTAAAACTGATTACTTTCTCTTCTTGTGAATATTGATCAACGCACAAACCTATGAATTCATGGAAAGGGAATGTGACCTTGAAAATGTAAGGGACTACAGTGGCTTGGACTACTTCAAGGAAGGGTGTTTTCTTCCCTACATTGCCGTTTAGGTTAGCTCTGTATATAAAGATTGGAGAAATGGTGATTTCAGTGTCAAACACATCTGAATATTTGTCAATAAGGTATTCTTCATTTGACATGGGGTCTTTCTGTGCTACTGACATGATGAATGGGTCCATGGCGGCGATGGAAAATACCTATAAATGAGCAGAAAAGGCATGTGTTTGGTCATGCTATTGAGCTTTAGTTTGAATGGAGTGGTCCTGCCAACTTTCAACGTTGCAATTATTTGAAAATAATAAAATAGCAACGAGTTCCCCCTTTATATACTTTTCCAATGTTGGGGGCAAGGGGAACTGGTTTGGGGCAACTTTCTTATCGCCCCAAAATGCACTTGGTGGCACCACGTGGTTCTGACCCGAAACCACAGTTTAGTTTTCAGCCTGCTTTTGGGAATTATCCTCCGTGCAAGTTCTCCCGCCGAAATGATCTTCGACCGTTGATCTGTAGTCCCTGTGATCTGTGACCTATCGAGTCCCATCAGCTACGCACTACCACTAGATTTATCCTTCTCCTGCTGGATTTGGCCCTGTCCTCTAGTTTAGAATGCCTCCACATCAGTTTAGCACCTTGCTAAGTTTTGAAAACTAGAGCTCCCACAAAAATTTGTTATGGTGATACCATGGGCTCCAACTGGGGATGATATCCTCCCTGCGAGGTAGAGAAGAATGACACATTGAGTGCCTACCCATTGGGCTATGATTTATTCCTACAACAAAATTTACCAACATTTATTTAGAAAACTCAAAATCTACTCAACGTAACTCAAGGACTTCACCTCGGGCTTCAATTCTGTCGATTTAGTTTCAACTGCTTCAACTGAAAAAACAAAATGATTATATACAATGAATGGAAAGAGTGATGGTTCCCTTCAATGATATAATGTTTGAGGAACCTGCCTTTCACAGGTCCTCCTCCAATGATGTCTCCATTACTTTCCTATATCATATAGGCATTATTCCCATGGTACACCATGATTTTGAAAGGTCCCAGCCATAAATGGTCAAATTTCCCATGCATTCCCTTGTCTTCATTTCTGACATCCCATCTAAATACCAAGTCTCCCACTTTGAAATCATCCTCCTTGGAATGCTTGTCAAAATCCTTTTAATCTTGTCTTGGTGCAGTTGAGCATTGTTAAAGGCTTTTTTTCTTATCTGTTGGACATAGATTAGTTCATCATTTCTTCTTCGAGTGGCATCTACTTCAGCATCCTGCTCCTGCAATATCCTCATCATTGGCAACCCCAAAGTAGTAGGAAAAATTACCTCTATGCTCTAAACAATCTAGAAGGGTGAAGTGGTAATATATATTTTTGAAGTGATTTTGTCAACCCATAGTGCATGGATGAGCTTTTTGTGGAAAGCTTTCTTGTTATCTTGCAACATCTTTTTGATGATTCCGATTAAGCTCTTGCTGGATGACTCAACCAAACCATTACCTTAAGGGTAATAAGGTGTGGAGTGGCCAAGAGTTATAATTTAGTCCCTGCAAAATTTCTCCATCCTTTTATACTTAAATGTTGTTGCACTGTCTGTAAAGATCCTGACTAGACACCCAAACCTAGACAAAATATTGTCTTCCAAAAACTAGATGATAACAACATCTGTGGCCTGCTTGATGGGAACTGCCTCGATCCACTTAGTGAAGTAATCTGTGGATATCATAATCCACTTGTGTTGAGCTAGGGATTGTGGATGAATCTCTCCTATGAAATCAAGGCCCCATTGTCAGAAATGTGCTTCAACAGAGATGGGTTTCAAGGGAAAAGGCTGCAATTTTCTCTTCCCATAAAAAATTTGGCACTCATGACATTTTGAAACTTCTTTATAGACATTAGAAAAAATTCTATGCCAATAGAACCCAACCCTTAATATCTTGTGCACAGTAGTTTTCCAATAATGGTGTCCTCCAGAGTCACCCTTATGGAATTCTCTGATGGTTCTCTTTGCCTCTTCCTCCAATAAATAGCTCAATAAGATTCCCCCTACATCCTTCCAATATAGAGCTTGATTTACAATACAAAACTTTGTTTCTTTCAGTTTTAAGAACCTAGCCTTGGCTTTACTCAATTTATGAGGAGCTTGCAAATTTCTCAGCGCATTAACGGTATTTGCATACCATGGAGAGTCAAGAAATATTTGGGATATGGAGGGGGCACTTTCTCTTTCCGAATCTGCTAACAAGTTGGCAATGAAATTTATTCTCGGGAGCTCACAATTTGCTTGTGCCATCAACTTGTAAAGTCCTTGTCCCTTGATCAACTTTGATCTCAAGGTCATATTCCAACAATACAACTATCCACTTTCCCATTTTTCCCTTAGGGTCAGGTTGAGTTAAAATATCTTTCATAGAACTATTGGGCACATAAGCAATGGTATGAAAATGTAGGATGTAGACTCTGAACTCCTTTAGGGCCTTGAATAGTGCATATGCTTGCTTTTCCATGATATCATACTTCAATGGGGCATCCGTCAATGTCGTTCTATAATATGTTAGAGGCTTCTAAAATTTTTCTCATCCTTCTGTAGTAAGACACCATCAATGGTGTGATCTGAGGCAAAAGAGAACAATATAAAGTCTTTTCAAAGTTAGGAGTATCTAGAACTGGGGCCTTTGTCAATGCCACTTTAATGTCTTCAAAGGATTTTATGTCTTCTGGGTTCCACTTTATCTCATTTCCTTTCTTGAGCATGTTAGTGATGTACTTTATGATTTCAACCAGGTTAGGGACAAATCTTCTCAGAAAATTCACTTTCCCCAGGAAAAATTGCACTTCCCTTTCGCTTCTGGGTATGCCAATTTTTAAATTCCCCTCAACTCTATTGGGATTCATATTTATCGCGTATTTTGAAATAATGTGACCCAATAGCTTCCCTTATTCCATGCAAAAATTTGACTTCTTGGGGTACAGTGAAATTCCAAGCTTTATGCACTTCTGAAAAGCCCTTCTTAAATGCTTGAGGTGTTCTTCATCAGAAACTGAGTACACAGTGATATCATCTAGGTAGATAACAATGAATTTGTCTTTCTCATCAACAAAAGCTATGTCCATATCTCTTTGAAATGTTTCCCCTGCATTCATGAGCCCAAAAGGCATCTTCGCATACATGAATGTGCCCCATGGTGTTGTGAATGTTGTCTTTTCCTGATCATCAGAGTGCACCATGATCTAATTGTACCCAGAGAAACCATCCAAAATTGACATTTTTTGAGAACATACCACTTTCTGTAGAATGTGATCCATTTTAGGCAGTGGGTAGTTATCTTTGAGAGACACCCTATTCATATTTCTGAAGTCCATGCACAATCTGATCTCCCCACTCTTCTTTCTAACAGGCACCAAATTTGCCACCCATTTGGAAAACCTCAAAGATACTATGATATTGGCTTCAAACAACTTCTTTATCTCTTTCTCAATCAAGGGAAGTAACAAAGGATTTATTCTTATTAGTTTCTATTTGAAAGGTTTATGATCTTCTTTGATTGGGATCACATGTTGAATTACTTTGGTGTCATAAAATCTCATATTTTCATAAATACAGGAAAAAACATCAACGGATTCTTTCATAAAATTGATATATCTCTTCTTGACTTCTAGGCTGAGTGTTTTGGATAGATTAATGATATTGGGATCTTCCTGAGTCCCGATGTTTCAATCTTCAACCTCCCCTTCATTTACTGTAATCTTTGGACTCCTATCCACATCATTGTTATCGAAGATTTTCTCCAATGGGACCAGGCCCTTGGGAATTATGTTACTTTTCAACTGCACTATATCTCTACCAACAATCTGATTTTCAAAGTAACCATCATTTGTTAACACAACTACATCCACCTCTTCATCACAATATTCTCCATCAATATTCCAATTCTCAAATCCATCTTCTATTTTGAGGAAACTTTATATTTTTTTATCATCTTGAAAAACCTGCCAATACTTAATATTATCAGGCACTGTTGGTCTGTGTTTGATCTCAAGTTCATATCCCCTACTAGGAAATACTTTAATTTTGAAAACTGAAGTTGAAGTGGCAAGGGCATCAACAATATAATTCTTACCCCTTGGAATTTTTGAAAGGCTATATTCTAAAAATTCTTCAAGCAGGTCAAGCATTGTATTCATGTATGCTCTTAATTTGGGGTGCTTGTCTTGATATATTCCCTTCACCCGATTTATGATCAACTCAGAATCCCCATGAACAACTATCCTCTTAGCACCCATTTCTTTTAAAGTCTTCAATCCTAACACCAATGCCTCATATTCAACCATGCTGTTTGTGCAATCAAAAGCTAGATTATAAGAGCACAATTTTGTAGCCCATCTGGGGGGTTAATCCACAGACCAACTCCTACCCCCTCTATGATGACAACTCCATCGAAGCTCATTCTCCACGTATCATTTTCTACACTGTCTTGTTGCTCTAAAAACTTCTCAATCTGCTGATCAGATTTATCTTTGACAACCATATCAATCTCTAGCCCTTTCTCTTCAAAACACAGATCATTGAAGAAAATGGAAGACCCCAACTCAGTATCCATACAGTAGATGGGATGGTTACTTGGATGTGACTTGTTACTGACCATGTATTTGAGAAAAACCTCTATGTACAATCTCCTATCTTGACCAAAGACAGGGATGGTGGCATATGACATATCCATCTGAAGAGTTCCCTTCAACTTTGCATCCCATGACCCGGATAACAGCATGCCAAACTTGGGAGGGATATCAACAACCACTACATCCGTGATCATATTCTTTGTTGGGATTTGAGACAAGGATACCACTACATATTTGATTATGCCTAAGCACTCCACCTTCCTTGAATCAAAGGATAACATATCTTTGCAAGGTATTGTGATGTCAAGGCCCTATTGGTCCATGACCACCTTGGGAATCAAGTTATGAGATGCTCCTGAATCTAACATGGCATTTTACAGAGTCATATCATGGATATTTAGGCTGACATAGAAAGGGGGGACCTCTTTAGCATCACTATTTTCATCCACACATGGGTCAAATAAGATGGTAGGATGATTGTATTGTATGTTAAAAGTGTCAGAAGTTTGTTCCATCTTAAGAATCTTTATGATCTGATTTCTATATTTGTTGTTTTTTATCAATTCATTGAATGGTACATAGATTTTAATATTGGCCATATCACTTTCAAAATTAAATGAGGGTGAGGTTTTCTCTACCTCTTTGGTGACTGTCTCCTTTCTTGTTTCAGGTACTTTTTTCTGGGATTCTTCCATTTTCTTTCCTTTGTCCACAATATTTTTCGCAACAAAGTCCTTTTTGGGATGACTTGAAGAAGGTATGTTATTCTGAGCTTCTTTGGTAGGGTTTCCCTTTTGAGTATTTCCCTTTGGGGGGTTTGCCTCTGGGGGTTTGTAGGAACTTACTGATTTCAAAGATTATATTGTCTCTGGAATTGCATGATGGCATTCTGCAACCCTGTTTGGTAATCTTGTCTTTCTACTCACAACCTCTCCTCATTTTCCTACATGAATATTTCATTACCATCCATGAACTGGTCATGTTCTTCTTGAGTCAAAAATACCTCTATCTCGTCATCATCACAAAAATGCATGTTGTCTTCAAAATTGTCATCATAATTATCATTTACATAATTATTTTGAAAAGGAGGTCTTATTTGTTGATCCCTCTGATTCCTTTGATCTCTTTGTCTGATTTGTGGGACTGTTGTTCTTCTCTTATTTATGGGTGAGGCATCATCCTGTTCTCTAGTGTTAGGATTATTATCTAAAGGCATTCTCTTCATCATTTTTTCCATATTTTTCATCATTGTTTCAAACCTGTCTTCTGATGTTTGTGAGGTTGAAGGTTGTGCCTTGTCTTGAACATTGTTCATGTCTCTGCCAGAGTTGGATTTGATCTTTCCTGGGGTCATTAGGTTCACTTATACTTCTATTGGATCGTTCATCATGTCATATAATGAGGTATATATTATTTCCCTCAACAAAAAAGAAAAATCACTTTCAAATGAATCAACATATCTGAGTTGAGCAGCTTTAGGGGGGGCTTTACCTTAGTAGGAATTAAATTATAGACCTTCACAAACATAGCTAAAAATTCTTGCACAGTTTCATTAGGTAACCTCCTCGTTGTTATACTGAGTTAACAACTGAAGGGGGTTTTTCTTGTCGCCCCATTTTTCAAGGAAACTGGTTTCAAAGTCTTCAAAATTTATGATACTGGCTGTTGGGAGAGCTCTGAACCACTTTCTGACTTCTCTTGCAAGAATTTGTGCAAACAACCTCATTTTTGCATCCTCAAAATATACTTCTTCTAATTCTATAAAATCATTGAACTAGTCTATAAGCTTCTGGGATGACACACTGCTTCAACATCATACAACTCAATCCTTAGATTATACTCTTGGAGAAAATCATGTAACTGAGTAGACAATACAAGAGCGGAAAACCTAGCTTCCATGGTTGTTGTGAGGACTTGAAGTGGTTGTTGGTTTTGAGTATGGGTCAAAATAGGTTTGGTAGAGGAAGATAAAATTAAACCTCGGAACCTCTTTTCTTCAAAGATGACATGTTTCAAACAAGATTCAGATTTAGTTCTAAACAAAGTTTTCTCAAATTTCACATAAAACTCAAGATCTTCGATGGTTGTTACTCCATTTTTGGGAAAGGATATATATCTATCTAAACACAAAGCTGGGCTTATTGGCCTTTCTTTTCTTTTTTGTAGAAGTTTCTCAGGATCAAACACAGGGATTGCAACTTCTGGGTATGGGTTTCTCCTGGTGTGAATTCTCTTGGGAGTCAGGATTTCTAGCTCAAACTAGTTTGTGCTACTGGTCTCTTGGTAATGGAGTCAACAGGGTAAAAATAGTCTCAGCCAATAATGTTTTTGATTCACTGTCACCCTCAGGAATCAAATCTGAAGTTTTAAGTCGTTCTTTTTACAGGGAAGATTCCACTTTCGATCCCCGACAACAGTGCTAGAATGTTAGCACTCTGTAAATTTGTTCAGCTAATAAACAAATGATACAGGTAACCTACAAACCAACTTTAGAGCTGGGAACTAGCCTGCTCATCTCAGAGAGATCTCTCTCATGTCACTTGGTGTTTTTTTGGCAATTCAATGGCTAGGTTTAGTTTGTTTTGGTTTTTTTTTTATAAATTTACTGGCAAGGAAGGGGAGGGGCACTTAGGGCTATGAAGTCAAAATTCTGAAAATGAATGAAAACATTGACTTGATAGTAGAACTCTCCATAAGATAAAGGATAAATGAGGTGATGAATCTGAGTTATAAATTGAAGTTTCCAGAGTGTAAGAAGAAATAGAAAACAAGTAACTGCATCAGAGCATTTATGAAATGAATTTTGAATTAGTTATGAAGAACTTAACACAATTTAAATTGCTTAAGCCAAGAGCATCACAAGATGAATTATGGCTTTTAAAATATCCAAATTTAAACAAAAGGCGGTGTAAATGAAGTTAAAGAATACCGGAAATACATACAATGAGAGAAGACAAAACTCATATCATGACCATTAGAATATTTTCATAGAGAATTCAAAATTGTATGCATATGTATTCAATTCAGCTCTAGAAAATTACAATTTAGTTCAGAACAACTAATGAGGTTCATTTTCACTTCTACCAACATTAATATATTTGGAACTTATAATATTTATACAATTTGAGTTCCTTCAATTTGAAACCGATTACAATAGCTGAATTGAAATGTTTCAGCTTCTAAAATTGATTACAATAACTACAACATGACAATTTCGATATGGGAACTGATTACAATGATTGATAAAAAAACGTTTCATGAACCAACTGATGATTCCTATGACTCTTCAACTTCTTCCTTTGCCATTTGTTCTGTTTTGATGCTCTATTGGATCTGCCACTTTGGTGACACTTGGGCGTCATCTGTTGGTTCCTGGAAAACTACACTTTCTTTTACCCAACCGCATTATCTCTTTCCACTGTAAGTCATAAGGTATATCGTAGTCCATCATTTCTTTAATTAGTATCTCCAGGTCAATGCAAGAGGCATACGTCATGACTGGAAATCCAATCTTCATTGTCTTGAACTGATGCAAGATCTCAAAATTTGTGATCAAATATTCCACCAAGGTTTCTCCTTTCAAGTTTTCCTTCATGCTTTAAAACTTGGAATGATCCATTCTGCATTGGGCGAGGCGAGATTTGTATTCCTCTTGATCATACAATTTTTCTTTGCCATCCCAAAATGGTGGGAGGACTTTTATGAACAACTCTTCAAACAAATCTTTGAATTCCTGTATACTCTGCTTCATCTGTATGGCCTTATTTTGGATTGATTTTAGTAGGTTATGATTGGAAATGACCCTCCTGGCCCAGATGATCAATGTAATCCTATATTTGAACCCAATGGTTTGAAGTTATGCAGTGGGGATGGAATTTAGTAGGTTTATGGAATTTTGGGCCCACTCTAATGGTTTCTTTTCCAGGGCCTCATTTACAACAGTGGACCTGGTTCTAGTTGTGATGGCCATGCTATCTTTGTCATTGATAAAGTTCAAGTACACCCTGAACTTAGCAGATTCAACAACAATAGAATCCCAGATGATATGTTTGGATCCCTACAACAATCCTTTGCCTCTCAACCTTGTTTTCAGCTTATCTACTCTTTCCTACAAATCTTGATTCTCCTTTTGGAACTGAGCCATTCTCTCATATTTTGTTTTCATTTCTTGCTTCAATTTCTCTATATCTCCCTTTAGACCTTTGATTTCTCCTACCTTTAGGCTAACTTGGGACATAGCCTGGACAAGTCCTTCGGTTCTTGGTCCAACTTCTGTAGTAGAAGGTACAACTACAACCATTTTTGGTACTTCTATCTGTCCTTGTGACCAATTCCCTTCTTCTTGCTCCAGCTGTAATACCTTGGCCTTGTAATTCAAAGCCTCTTGTCGAAATGCCTCCTTCTTCTGTTCTAGAGAAACAAATTTTGTTGTTTGTGGATTCTCTGTGGTAGACATTTTTAGTTTCTTCTTCAATCTTTAAATCAACTTGTCTTTCTCTTCTAAGGAGGATTTCACTACCTGAGGGCCTTCAGATTCTAGCCTCTTGATCTAAGTTTTCCAAGCTCTGTTGGATTCTTTTTCTTGCCTCAACTTCCCTTCCAACTTAATTTCATAAGTTGACATCTTTGAATTCTTCAGGATTAAACCCAAGTAATATGAATACAACATGTCACTGGTATTCTTGTGGAATTTCATTTTGTCTAGAGCACTGATGTTTTCATATTTTAACTTGATCTCAGATTCTTTATCCTCATCTGCAACCGCTATATTGAATGTTTTCTTCTCTACATCTCTCACTGTGAACAAAGAAGACTTATGCTAAGATATATTCTCTCCTTCAGGGATTAACTCCCTCATTTCATTCACAACCAAGTTTCCTTTCTCAACATATTTCTTTTCCATATCTTCTTTAGATTGATAGGCCGCTCCAAATGCCTTATCAAAGATGTGCTTTTTGCTACTGAAAGTCCTTGATCTGCCTCTACTTTGGAGCTTGCTTCCTTTCCCAACTTCTACATTGTTGATGCCACTCTCCACCATATCCATGTTTCCATGTTCTTTAGGCTCTTCCTCCTCTAGATCCACTCTCTGTGGGGATTGCGTGATCATCATATTTTTAGGGGAAGTCTATTGACTGCAGGTGCTTAGGGCCTCTAAACTTCTCCTTTTTTTGTAAACACTCACCTTGGGGACTTTAACTATCATCTTATGAGGAGTTTGTTGTGTTTGAGTCTGTTGCAGGGTTGCCTCCACTTGATTTGTTTTAGTTGGTTGCAAGATTGCTTCCATATCAGCAAAGACATCTAGATTTTCCAATTTGTCAAAACCCTCAACATGTTCATGATCGTAGGGGGCATCTTTGTTTATCAGTCTTATCTTGGATATGATATGATGTGGATCATATTTTCTTCCATGAAGTTTTGCAAATCCAAACTCATTGAGCTTTTCTTGGACATGAGATAAGCATGATCTTGTCTTGACAATGAAGGGTCCAATGATGAAAGGGAATTTGAGGTTGGATGCCTTGTGTAGTTTCAGTAAGTTCTCTATCTCTGATATGATTCTTTTCCTGATGAAATCCAGGGAAAAGACTCTGGGTGTCATAAAAATAGGCATAAGATAGGGGGATTCATGACAACCATAAACCCATATCATTGTTGAATGCATGAACAACACCCAGTTCCCCACTCTGTTTTCTAGATTTGGTTGTAAATAACTCCTCATGTCATCTAGGACTCTTGGTAGGTTGGTGTTGAAAATCACGTTGTAGACCCTGGACATGACCTTCTTGATAAAAATGAGCATTGTGATTCTTTTAAATTCAGTTGATATGAATGATGATTCATGGAACTCTCTCGTGTTTGTCTCTAGGGAAATCGTCAACAATCATGTATAATATCTGAAATGTCTTAGTGACTGAAAATTCATTAGTTGCTAGTGGATACTATCATCTATGAATTTATCGAAGCTGATGCAAACCGACTGACTGGACTCTGACTAGAAAAAATCCAACACAAAGCCTAACATACTTGTCATTAACTGGACCTAAAATATGACTCAATATGGAACATACTCATTGGAATTCAATAACCATGATATTTACACTCATTGGAAGGGATAGACCTTCGGAAAAATGCTCTGGTTTGACAATTGTTTGCAAAAATAGGTCTCTGACTTCTAGAGGATATTCTCTATAAACCATGATTAGCTTTTATTCGTCAAACGGTTCAGATACTGTGGAGAGGGACTCCGGTATGCTGAGGGTCCTTCGAATTGATAGACTCTCCACCCTACATAGGACATCGGACCCTTGTTTATTTAAGACAACTTTCTCTTCCCTTGAATACTGCTTAGTGCACCAACCTATGAATTCAGGGAAAGGGAACATGACCTTGACAACGTAATGGAATACATTGGCCTGGACTGCTTCAAGGAAGGGTGTCTACTTCCCTACATTTTCGGACATGTTAGATTTGGATATGGAGATGGGTGAAATGGTGAATTCAATGTCGAACACATATGAATCTCTACCAATTAGGGCTTCTTCGTTTGACATGGGGTCTTTCTTTGCTACTGACATAATGACAGGGTCCATGGTGGTGATGGAAAATACCTATAAATGAGTGGAAAAGGCGTGAGTTTGGTCGTGATGTTGAGCTTCAGTTTGAATGGAGTGGTCATGCCAACTTTCAACGTTCTAGTTTTTTGAAAAATAATAAAATAACAATGAGTGCCCCCTTTATATAGTTTTTTGATTTCAGGGGTGAGGGGAATTGGTTTGGGGAAACCCACTTATTGCTCCGAAATGCACCCGATGGTGCCACGCGGTCCCGACCTTAAATCACGATTCTTTTTTCGGCCCACTTTCGGTAATTATCCTCCGCGCATGTTATCCCCTCGAAACAATCTTCGACCATTGATCTGTAGCATCCACAATCTGCGACCTGCCGAGTCCCATCAACTTCGCACTACCGCTAGATTTAGCATTCTCCTGCTAGATTTGGACCTGTCCTCCAATTTATCACGCCTCCACATCAGTTTAGCACCTTGCTAAGTTTTGAAAATCAGATCTCCCACATAAATTTGTTATGGTGATAACAGGAGAGAAATACACTGCCTTGGTTGGCTATTGGTTCTAGGGTTTACTTCCAAAATTATTCTTGTCTGTCAAGGTTAAGGTGCTCAGGGGTGGCCTTTGTTCCTATGGTTGGGTGAAAATATTGAGATATTTTCTACGATTAAATAAAAACACCTATTATTTCTAACACACATGAGATGCATGCTACAACCATTAGCATGTATAAGATTGATATAAAATATAAATTTATTGAAGCAACAAATTTAGATCAACACTACTTGAAAATAAAAGAAACATTACAACAAGACAATTTACAACAAAAATTAAATATTATGAGTTGCAAGAGGATGGAATCCTCATGTACAGAGGAAAAGTATACATGTTGAATTATAATCAGATAATACATTAATGAGAAAAATGCACAATATACCCTATGTTGGGCACCCAGGATATCATAAATCAATTGCAGTTGTAAGAAGCCAATACTTTTGGCCAAGAATGAAGAAGGAAGTGGATAATTATATAGTTAGGTGTCTATAGTGCCAAAAAGTGAAGACTAAAATATTAATCCATCTGTACTATTTCAACCATTGCCCATTCTAGAATGGTAATGGGAAGTTATCACAATGGATTTTATTACCAAGCTACCCAGAAAGGTGAAGCAACATGATTCCATCATTGTAGTGGTGGATAAATTGACTAAGGTTGCACATTTTATTCCAATGAAGACTAGAAAAAGGGAAATAAATATTGTAGATATATATATGAAATAAGTTTCTAGTCTACATGGAGTGCCCAAGGAAATTGTTTCAGACAAAGATCCAAAATTTACATCCAATTTCTGGAAAGGTTTGTTCAAAGGATTTGGGACAAATTTAAATCTTTTTACAACATATCACCCAAAATCAGAAGGGAAAATAGAGAGGACTAACATTATAATTGAAGACATTGTCAGAATGTATGTGATGGACCATCCATCCAAGTGGGAAGATTATATTGATTTAGTTGAATTTGATTACAATAATGGGTACCATACATAATTAAAAATGAGTCCATTCTAAGACTTGTGTGGTAGGAAGTGTAACACACTAGTGAGTTGGGATAACCCAATAGGAAAATTTGTTAATGGGCCATATTTGTTGAAGGAAACAGAAAATAAAATGGAAAAAATCAAGAAGAATTTAAATGTTTCCTAGCACATGATTTTTTTTTATGTAAACAAGAACAAATTTTTAACATATTTTAAAGTGGGAGAATGTGTATTTTTAAAATTTAAAGTGAAGAGAAGTTTTCTATGAGAATATAGGACCAATTTCATACATGTTAGCTTTTCCTACATCCATGAGAGTGCAAAATATATTTCATGTGTCATTAAAGAAATATGTGCATGACCCTAACCACATAATTGATTGAACTGTGATCTAGGTGGAACACAAAGTATATTTCTAGGTGGAATTAGTGCGCTTCCTAGACCAAAAATTCAAAGTTCTCAGGAACAAACTAATTGACCTAGTAAAGGTCTAATGAACCTACTACAGTCCTGAAAATGCTACATAGGAGCACGAGGAAAGCATGTGGGAGGAGTACCCACAAATTTTTGACAATTTTGAAGAAAACAAAATATAAGAATGCAAGACTCCATTTTGGGAAGTTAAAGTTCCAGAACTACATCTCAGAGCCCTAGTAGACCTACATTGGGGGCACTAATAAAATAATGGTACAACTCGATGGACTAAGAGAAGTGAAGGGGGTGCATTCCTTCGATCGGTGGGTTGAGATTAATAGGAGATTATGTATGAAACTATTGTTGGAGTTGTATAAAAATTGAATAATTGTATTTCTTAGTAAATTATTATGTAAATTTGTGCATTTCTATTGACATAGTGTTTTGTACCGAGGACAATGCACAATTTTAAGGGAGGGGGAATGTAATGTCTCTGCTATAATCCCAGGTTTAATTAATTCTTAATTTAGATATGAATGTGGCTATGGCCAAGTGATGTAATATGCAAATTGTATTTATGAATTTTAATAAATAAAATGTGATACCAGTTGTTGGGGGGACATGGATAGAGATGGGGGTTGATTAATCCACAAGAGAGGAGGGGTCCAAAAAGAGGTTTTTATCCATGAGTTTAATTCCCAATATTTTTCCCAATTTTAATTTTTTTCGTGAACCTTCAATTTTTCTATTGAGTGTTCCCAAAGACAATCATTAAATGCATGTAAGAGGGTGGGTGTGAGGATTCACATACTATAGTTATTAGGGGCAAGAGGATGAATTACAATCATCTTAGGGAAGAGTGTAATTCAAGAAAGCAAGCAACATGGAGGAAAAGTATATGGCCAAGTGGGTAGAATTATACAGTCATGTTTGTGCATGAACATAAAAAGAAGAGAACAAGGAAAAAGAGCATTGAAGCTAGAGAAACCATGGAGGAATATTTCTCACTCATTTTTGGAGCTGAAGAATGAAGAAGCAAATTGTAAGTCTTGCAAAAGAACCATTTTGTTAGGCCTGAAGAGTGGACTCCTATGTGAGTTGCACTATAACAACAAGTGATTGTTGTTGTTTTACTGGTAGTTTTCCTAGTGGTGAGTTCTTCACATTAGTGATATTATTGGTTACCTATTCCAAAGATACCCTGATAAATGAATGTGACACTCAATGGAATAAGAGTAGTGAAGGGGTACATTCCTTGGGTTGGGCAGGTCTAGAGGAAGAGAGTTGGAGGAAATTCAAGATAGTTGTAGGAGAATGCTAGTGGGTTGTTAGATTATCTAAGCTATGAGTGGATAATGAGAGACAAACTATTTTGTGGATTTATAGCCCCAACTTGGGGGTAAATTTTTGTTGATATTTGGAACAAAAAGTCTATGTTTGGGTGGAACGTCCATCTCAAGCAACTGGTTTCAAAACTGTTTTAAATAGATAAGTGTTTATCTATTTTTTCTATCCTTAATATCCACCCTATAGGGCTACAACGAAATCCAATAGAAGATGAAAGACAAGACTCATCTCTAGCTTAGGATTTGGGTCATTTTTTAGGGTCATTGCGGGTCATACATGGGACAACAAGTGACTATTCACTGGTCATATATAGTGCAAC
>JZKD02S0063749.1:144772-163052 GCA_000966675.3 Picea glauca
TCCTGAAGGGTGGGTGTATGTAATGACCCTTTTCTTATTACTGTGAATAACTTCATAATTAATCCTAAACATTAGCTAAATTATAATTAATTATTATATAACCTTAATTAATTATTTTGATTATACTTAGCTGAAGTATGATTAACTCCTTGATTAGGGGTTAATGAATGAGTAATTATTAAATCAGACATTAAATGATTAATTATTAAATTAATGGTTAGTGATTAATTGATTATTAATTAAAGTAATTGATTAATTATGTATTAAATTGGGGGAAAATAAAATATGGGTTTAAATGGGTTACGTATCCCATAAGGGATAACGTAACCCATACGTAAAATGAACATTAAGTAAAGGATAAGGCCAATAAAGAGAAATAAATGTATGGATAAGGGGTTTGGTGAGGAGTAAAAGGTGGGAGGGCGGTGAAGGAGGCATAAGGGAAGGAGGAGGATTCATTTTGGGGGGATTTTTCATTCAGGCAGTCTACGAGAGGAGATTTTTGGGGAGCTTTGAGACAGAGTTAGAACAGTGGGATTTATAGTGGACACCGGGGCTGAGGGGTTTTGGGCTCGGAGGGCTAGGACGTCCATAGATGTCCTAGGGCCAGGCGTACTGGTCGATAGGGTGGTTGGTTTTGGGGTATTCTAAGGAGCTGGTTCAAGTGAAGGTTCAAGCTGCTGCAGATAGTAGCATTAGAGACATGTATTTAAAATCAAAATTGTGAATTGTTTACTTAAATTTTATATTTATTGCCAAATTTTATTTACGCAAGTATGCACATAGCTTTGCAAATTATGAAAAAATTTTACTTCTTAAAAGCTTACAGAAATTAAGTAAATTGGTACAGAAATGAAGTAAATTGGTAGTAATATAAGTGTCTTTTCAATTCTGGGTACTACAAGACAAATATTTTAAGCAACATTGGCTCTTGTGTGAAGCAATCTGGAGGTCCAGAGGGACTCCAGATTCGAATAAATTAGTTGAGTTTCAGACTACCTTGAGAGGTTGTTCTCTCAAATGGTACATGAATTTTATTGATCCATGAGTTCTAGTAATGCAAGTTCAAGCATTCACACTTGACCAAGTACCAACAAGGTTCATAGCAGAGTTTAAGCTAACTCAGTCATAACAACAAGCTTTGTCTGAGTTGCATGAGATTCATCAAAGGGAAGGTGAATCAGCTTGGGAATATATACAGAAGTTTAAAGTTTCTATAGGGAGGTTAGTGCATCCAATCCATGAGTAAAATCAAAGAGAATGGTATATTTAGGGATTGCTACCTCTGACAAAGATTGCATTAATGCAACAACAGATAGCCACTTTGACAGATGCCTTGGAAAAATCAATGAAGATTGAAGCCATGGCAGTATATCCAGGGATCCTGAGAGTGAACAGACCCCCAACAGATGCAAATTTGGTGCAACTACAAGGGAAAATATCAGCACTTATAGAGAATATTCAATACATGATGATACCTAGACTAGGACGAAAACAATTTTGGTGTATCAGGTGTTACACAAAAGGACATATGGTGAGCGAATGTCCACGAATAAGGGGGATGGGACCTCCTCAGAATCCAATGAGACCCTCACCAAGATCGATGGGATGAGTTGCACAAGTATCTGCGAATTTACCATTCCATAACCCCACCCCATATCATGCTTTCCCAGGTTGCCAAGCAACGCCAGCAGTCGAGTATTGCAATATTTGTCGAATCCATGGGCATGGGCCAAGATAGTTCCCCATTATTCATAAGTATTCAACAGTAAAAAATACTACACACTATGAGTTTTGTGCATCTACCAAAGATACTACCAATCAGTGTAGAGTGTTGGATGCACTTTTGGACATGTTGGATTGAACAACATTCAGGTTGAATGCAACCCCTCAGAGACTAGGAATAGGTCGAGGAGATGGAGTCGGAGGACAGTTCAGAGGAGGAAGAACCAGGGGAATAGGACCAAGTAGATGTTACAACTATGATGAGAAAGGAAATATGGCTAGATATTATCCTCATCCGAGGTGGCCATGGTGCTCTGACTACAGAACCAATAGGGATGCAACTGAGGACTGCCGAGAACTAATTGAAAAATGGGAAGATCGAGCATGCCAATGAGGAAATAACCTCATCAGTTTAGAAATCAAGAGATTAATTAGAGGACAACTACCCAACCTTAATATCTTCACTCGAGGAGGCCCAAAGACTAGAGCTAATGATAATAATTTACCTCAGATCCAGAAAGCAACACCTAAAGAAGATAGGTATGATCCTCTGAAACATAAGTTGTTCTTTAAATATGCCATAGAAGTATTTTAGAATATCACTAGCCTTGAGATGAAAGAGAAACCCCCACAACCTATTATTTACCCTAAGATTGCACAAGTCCCTGCTTCACCCCCTGCACCCAAAAACCCTAGAGTTACAATGAGACAACCTTCGCAACCACAAAATGTAGTCAACCTTTGGTTTCAGTTATTTTTTTATATTGTTGGGAATGAACAATTAATGAAAAAGTTGTGAAATGTGTTATACATAGTTTTAGAGAATTAAGAACCCACAAAAGCAATAATAAGGGCTAAACTTCCCAAGAAGAGTACTCAGAGAGTGAAAAGAAGGAAAGTACGAACTGGAAAAGAGTTTAGACTAGTAGCCCAACTAGATGAATTTGAGATTAATGATGTTATGTTAGACTAGGATCTGATGTTAACATACTGCGTAAAAATAATTTAGAAGCCTTAGGAAAACCCCAGTTCACATATTCCCCAATCCATCTAAGGATGGCCAACCAATATTGTATTTTCCCAATAGGAAGACTGGAGAATGTGGAAATAGATGTTGCAGGAGTGAAGACTGTAGCTGATTTTGAGGTGATTGAAATTATGGGGGATAAGGACCCTTATCCTACCCTACTTGGTATTGATTGGGCCTATGAAAACTATGCAGTGATTGACCTAAAGAAAGACACCATGACATTTGAGGAAGATGGAATAAAAGTAGTTCAACCCTTGGATCCGTATGTAGGCTCCAAATATACGGAGCCAACAGATAACGATATGGAAGGAGAATAATTGGATTAGTTGTACACTATAACATCAGGAACAAGAGAATATTACATAAATCCTACTATTGATGGATCAATAAGTTGGAGGAGTATACAATCAGTGGACGAAGATTCAGAACTAGCATTTGACAGTTGGAAAAAAGGTTCATATGAGAGATTCTCAAGAAGATGCACAAATGTCAGGAAAACTAGATGCATTGGAACCAAGGTTAGAGAACACCCAGTGTATGATGGTACCTCATCGCTTGACATTTTTCTTCTCAGCATGGAAGAAAAGGTAGTGGAGGATCAAAGGATCTCAATACTGGATTTATCCCTCCAGGAAACCCTTGTCATATGGTGTGCCAATCACAAAGCCTTACTCAAAAATTGGGATGATGTGAAGCAAGCTATCAATTATATATTTCAGGATAAGGAGTAGCTGGAATCACAGATGTGGATGGATTTCCAATTTGCGCAACTATTCAACGAAGAGTCTGATCCTAAAGCACATATTGAACAATGCGTGACATAGTGGCAAGTTGCAGAAATACCATCTCGCTTTTGAGTTCAGGTATTTCCCCACTCACCAGTTCCAATCCTGAAAGCTTGGTTCATGCATGAAGAAACTAGAAGACAAACCAGTGACTGGAAACCGTTGGCAAATCACTTTTGCAAGGACTTCTCGTTTACAAGTAAGTACCCTAAGCTTGAACTAGTCCTGGAAAGAATAAAGAATTCCTTTTTACAGATAATAGTAAACAGAAACCAGACCTAGTAGTATGTGTAAAGCATACCTGAGAACTTCAGACTAGTGTTCACCTAAACTTGGACAAGATACCTATAGAGTGATATAATATTGAGAGGGATTCAGAAAGCCCAGATCATTTATAATAATTAAGAAATTTATCCATTAAAGAAAAAGAAGGGAGCATAGAAATCCATAACGCCATACCCAATCAGATTGATATTTCTTATAATCAGCCATTGAAGTTGTGCAAAGTCAATATAGTGACCACATATAAACCTAAAATATCCATGGTGGGAGATTATTGGGATGAGAAAAGTAGTCAAGAAATATAGAGCTTGTTGCGGGAATATGAGGATTTGTTCCCAAAGACATTTTCAAAGTTAAAAGGGATTAAAGGAGTTATGGGAGAGATGAAAATTGAACTAAAACTAGGGTCAAAGCCTATGAGGCATAGAACATACCGCCTTAACCCTAGAGTCAAAGAGAAGGTTAAGAGGGAAACAGACAAGATGCTAGAAGCTGGACTTATTTTTACAGTAGAAAAAGTAGAATGAGTTAGCCCAATAGTCATCCAGAGAAAGAAAGGTACAAAGGATATTAGGGTCTGTGTAGACTATAGAATCCTTAACTCTTCTTGTGTGCATGACCCTTTTCCAACACCTTTTACTGATGAGGTGCTAGAATAGGTTGTGGGGAAAGAGTCTTACTCATTTACAGATGGATTTTTGGGGTATCACCAAGTAAGGATTGTTGAAGAGGAAAAAAAGATGACCACATTCATAACATAATGGGGATCATTTGCATACAATGTAATGCCATTCGGCCTAAAGAACGCCCCTATAGTTTTCTCCAGGATTGTAATAATATGTTTCCGATAATTTATTCACAAGTTTATATAATTTTATATGGATGATTGGATGGTATACAATTTGCTCAAATAACATGTAGCGATACTACATCTGATGTTTGACAGATGGAGGGAATTGTATATATCGTTGAACCTCAGAAAGTGTATCTTATGTGTACCACATGGAAATTTGTTGGGCCACATAGTATGCCGAGAGGGAGTACTGGTAGACCCAGCCAAATTTGTGGTTATTGTGAACATTCTGCCACTTATGAGCACTAAGCAGTTGTGCTCCACGCTGGGGCACACAGGGTACGATCGTAGGTTCATCAGAAGATATGCAAATATTACTGCACCACTGGAAAATCTACTAAAGAATGTCGAAGTGTTCCAGTGGACCCCAGAATGTGATAAAGCATTTGAGACACTAAAGGACAAGCTCAACACATCACCTATTCTGATATTTCCAAATTGGGAAAATGAATCTCATGTCCACGTAGATGCTTCAGGTATTTCCTTGGGAACTATCTTAGCACAACCAGGAGATGGAGCCATGGATCATCCTATATATTTTGTGAGCAGGAAGTTATTGTAGGCTGAGCGCAACTATACAACGACAGAAAGGGAGGGTTTAGATATGATTTATGCTTTGCAAAAATTTAGACATTATTTGTTAGGTTCTCATTTTAAGTTCTTTACGGATTATTCTACATTAAAATATCTAGTTAACAAACTTGTGTTGGAAGGGCTAATTTGTAGATGGTTTCTTCTCTTTCAGGAGTTTTCTTTTGAAGTGATCATTAAGCATGGAATATGTAACGTAGAGCCTGATCACTTGTCTAGGTTAGAGTTAGGGGAAAGTGGTGGAGCCGTTGATGATCAGCTCCCAGATGCAGACCTGTTCCGGGTTTAGGCTATACCAGAGTACCTGGAAGACATAGCAGTCTTATTAAGTATAGGAGTCTCCCCAGAAACATATTCCACAACCTAGAAATGCCATATGGTGGTTAGAGTAGAAAACTATCAGTTCATTGCAGGGAAATTCTATAAATTGGGACTATATAGTATCCTCAGGAGATGTGTCTTGGACCACAAAAGACAGGATATTATGTGGGAGTTCCACAATGGAGTTGCAGGAGGTCATGTGGGAGGAAATGCCACTACGCAGAAAGTCCTCCAAGTAGGACTATGGTAGGACACGCTCTTCAAGGATGCAAAGACATATGCTAGAACATGTGATGTTTGTCAAAGAGTGGGTAAGCCATAATGACGAGACGAATTGCCACTTTAACCAGTTCGATCTTTACAATCATTTGAGAAGTGGGCAGTTGACTTCATTCGGCCAATCAACCCCACAACTAAGCATTCAAAGGATAGGTACATTATTACTGAAACTAAACACCTTACACGTTGGGTTGAGGTAGCAGTTGTTCAGGATTGTTTGACTGACACTTTTGCTAGGTTCATTTTTGAAAACATTATCACTCGATTTGGATGTCCTAGGATTCTGACCAGCGATGGGAACTCATTTTATCAGTATTACCATAGCAAAGCTTATAGCAACGTTCTTTATCCAACATCATAAAAGTAGACCCTACCACTCGTAAGCCAATGGAACAATAGAGTCTTTTAACAATATTCTAGAGAGAGGGTTAACAAAGGTTTTTTGTGCAAACAGGGAATATTGGGATGACAGAGTTCCAGTAGTACTTTGGGCTTACAGGACAACCCCAAAGAAACTCCACAAGTACACTCCATTTAAGCTAGTTTATGGGAAAGAGGTTGTGGTGCCTGCATAATTCATTGTTCCAAGTTTGTACATTGCACATATCACACACATTTCAAAGGAAGAATCAATTGCGCAGAGACTCATGGAGTTACAAGAACTTGAAGAGAACAGATTTTTATCAGAGTTCCATCATTTAGTTGAGAAAGCAAGGAAGAAAACTTGGCATGATAGACACATTAAGACTAAAGTATCTGCACAAGGAGACAAGGTTCTACTTTATGATAGTCAGTACCAGAAGTATCTAGGCAATTTGTGCATGCATTGGTTGGGACCATTTATAGTTGTGGAGATATGACATTCTAGAGCAGTCAGACTTGCGCAAATGGATGGTATATTGTGGCCAGGATGGGTGAATGGAACTCATATGAAATACTATATGTATAATAACTGAGAAAAAGGACTTTTGCTCTAGTTTGAAGGAGCATGTGTAGTGTAATATTTGAGTTTATCTACAATTTCGGTAAATTCAATTAATAAATTCGACGTGTGTAGTGTTGCGTCATGACATGTAGTTCATTTCTTTTTCTTTCTAAGTTGTTTGATGCAGAACTGCTTACTCAACAATGTAGGATAAGAAGCATCAAGAACCTATTAATGAAAGTAATTAATATGAAGGGGACTGCTTTTTGTTTGGAGGGAGAGAGAATCCAAACACAATCTGAGTCCATGTGCCACACGGACCCAGTCCAGTCACAACCTTTATTACTATTGCGGTATCCCGTCTGAATCTGGTTAATCCATAAAGCCGCGATACACAAAGATGCCATCGATATTCATGCCGGGATTCTCATTCGTCAAATATTAAGTTCTAAAATTGGCCACGTCTCTGTCCAACTTGCACAGTAAATGCTCGAATTTCCCAATAGGATTTACCCTGTTAACTTGTCCCATTGAAAAACTCAGATCCAAGTTGCGTCTATAGGGTAATGATGAACAACAATTATTACTGAACTTGCCATATCATCTCGAGTATAAGGCTCTAAAAAACCACTGTAGAACGCATTAAGAGATTTATGAATTATGCAGAGTGAGCAAGCCTGTGTAATCCTGAGACCCATAGTTGTGACCCCAATCCTTGTTTTACTGCAGAATTTGCTGATAATCCAAAAATCACAATACCAAGAGCTATAGGAAGCCTAGGCATCATGTCCAAAGATGCAGTAGCATATGATCCCTACAACTCCTAAGTTGAGGTCATGGGTGATCTCAAGGGAAGGTGGAGCAGGTCAAGCTCCTCGATATCAACTTAACAGATCAAGTCTTGTTCCCCCAGATGAACATTAGACATTTTCTGGAGTATCGATCTAGACGAGTTGAGAGGCATGCAGTTTGTGCCAAAGGCCGAATTCATTAACTTATTTAACTCAACCATTATGAACCTCAGGGACCTACCAGTGTTCGGTACCACTGGCGAAGTTGTGAGGTGCACCAAGTTCCTGATCAACAGGGTGCATGACAAAAGTATCATGTTGGATAGCCAATATCCAATCCACGCCAATGACATCCACCAGCTTCCAGGACTATCCCTCAAGGGAGAGGACGTGTCCAAAGGATTCCAAGCTCCCATCAAGAAATAAACAAATAAAGGGGAGCCTAGCCTATACAAAAGGTTCCACATGCATAGGGGAGGGTGCACAGCCAAGATCAACCCCATACTACCAAATATGGTCAATATTTCCTTCTACATCACAGGTAGCAAAGTCATGAGGTATTACTACAAGGGAGAATGCACACTGGATGCATTATCAGTGGGATTTTTTTCCAATGACACTGTATTCAACTGGTGTAGTTACCTATTGGAGGAACTACTCGTGGATTGCGAGGAATCCCAGGAGAAAGGTGGTACCTTCACATATTGAAACTTGTTTCTTGCCTTTTCAATGCTCAAGTGGATGCCACCCGTTGGAAGATAGTTGGTGCTAACAGATAAGGGGCACATAGAAAATATGTTTGAACCCTGGCATTCAAGGGCGGACTCAAATAACATAGCCTTCAACAACATGACATTCTCCAAGTGGTACAATGGGCTTATTGACAAAACATAGAGGTTGCGCATTCCACATGAGCTGCTCAACTGCAATACGAGGAACATAGCCTTCAGCATGAACTGAAACCATAAATTTGTGTGGTCGAGTTATTCCAACATGGAGGGCTTCCACTCACAAATTTTTCCATTCTACTTGGATGAGGAGGCCTTCGACAAGGAGGTGATGTCATGGCTTAGAGTGAAACGCAACCCATGCAAGTCAAGGATGCACTATGTTTTTCCCGCCGAGCTGATGAAAAAGAAAGGTAAAGAAGAAGGGATAGGATCAAGCTTAGGCTCAAAGGCTTAGAAGAAATAAGATCTAGCACAGATGTACTTCAAAGAAAAGGAGGAGACTCGGCCATTAGAGCGCAAGAACATAACATTGTCGTTGTTCCCGCAACTGCCATAGAAATCCTTGTTCATAGGTAAAGATGTCAATGAAATCCTTATCGCTGCATTCATTACAGAGTCAGTGGATTAGAAGCTCATGTTAGGGATCTCTTCGAGCAAGGTTCTGAACCCCCAACCCATCTCATCCACTATCCCTTACACCCTCTCAGTAGTTCAAGCAACCCCCATCATACATATTCAGGACGACCCTTAGCCTGACACACCACCATCATCACTGAGCACCCTCCATCACCAACACAACCCTAGTCACCAACCTAGAAACTAACATTCCACCCCAGACCATTGATTCAGAGCCCATGCAGCTTGATCCCCCAGAACTACCCGAGCAGAGGCCAAAACTCCTAGAAACAAGCCCAGAGTTAACTGAGCAGAGACCATAACTTCCTGGTACAAATCTAGAAGTACCAGAGCAGATGTTGGCCCTTGGTTATGGAAGGAAGTGAAGTACAAGGGAGAAAAAGTAAAAAGTGAGCTTCGTGGGAGACACAGTGACTGTCACTGGGTCGAAGTGAACAAAAGAGCAGAAAAGATGGAGCGAAGTAAGAAAAAGAAAGCCGTTGGATGAGGATATCAAGGATGATAGATCAGCAAGAGAGATGGATCAAGGATGACTTATAAAGTGGGAAAATACACCATTGGATGCTTTGGAGCACCGCATGAGAAGGAAAGAAAGACAGGTTGGCGAAGCCTGGAAAAAGAGGGTCAAGTTGACCTAGGGTTTTAGACACCTAGGATTTTGGTATTTAGGGTTTTGGAACTTATGTTTCAGCCTAAGGCTGTTGGTGAGGTATTGTAATGTATAAATAAAGGTCAAGAGGAACTGGGTGGGGTTGTTATTCATGCTATGTTCATCATTGAGTATTGTTATAGCTATGTTAAGAGAGAGGATTATATTGTAAGATCTTCAGCTGTGTGCGAAGGTCAAGTCCTGCAGCTGGGTGTGCAGGAAGGGGAGAGAAAGAGAGAGAAGAAAGAAGATCTGCTAGCTGAGAGCCTAGACAAGAACTGTATGATTTTCCTTAATAAATCATAAGCACAATTTTGTGGACATAGCCATAGAGAGAGGGTGAACCACGTATACCTTGTGTTGTGGATGTGTGATTGATGCTTTGATCTCTATTGTTGTTGTATTGTTATTTGCATTGTTGTGTTAGATCAGATCTATAACTATGCAGGATAGATCTAGCTTGATAAGTGATAAGTACATATTGTGGTGTTGTTCTACTAGATCCACTTGATATTCCCCTGGTTGTAGGCATCTTTGTCTTATAACCCCCTCATATTTTCTTCGAGTGAGACTGCATCTACTTCGCAGATGTTGCCGAAAGGGCTAGTAGCTTGGGCTTGTTGGTGCGCTCTTGGAGTTAACCTCGAGTCTGCCTCTGTGCCAACAAATGGTTCTATTGTCGAGACATGAATCTTCATGAGGGAATGTCAAGGTGGTTCCCATCGAAGACAGAGATTCAAAAGTGGATAGAAGATCAATAGAGGGACTTTGTTGAAGCCGAGAACAAGAACCCTAAGCTGAGTACTGAGGATTGGCTACAAAGATACATATTCACCGACATTCACGAGATCTTCCTTGGAGGAATCCATCAGGAGCTACACGAGTGGTTGGCTAGGTTAGCTGACACACAGTTCGAGATCAGATCTAGACCTCCTGTGGTTTGGACGTCGGCACTGATCTAGAAGGTCAAGAGAGTTGATAATTCTATATACCGAGCCGTAGATCACTGGTTTGATAGTACCATTGGAGGGTATATCACTGAATTTGTTGTTGACAGAACATAATCATATAGCCAGGCCAAGAGATACTTTTTCAAGGAACCCCGAGGGATATTTTTTCATTTTCTGAAGTTAAGAATCAAGATTCTCTTGCATGAAAACCACATACTAAAGATACAGTAGACTGGTCGGATCTGAAAGGCTAATGTTTAGAAATTCATACAACAACAGTGACACAGAAGCTGGACATATGTGCAGTGGAAGAGTATTTAGAGGGGTTCACCTTGAGAACCTATTTAATAAAAACTATGGGGAAGAAGGTTTCTACAGTGGAGAAGAGGTAGATCTAACAGACGAAGAGAACTCAGAAACCCCTAAAGAAGAGGAAGAAGAAGTTGAAGAACTTCGCCAAAATGAGCCAGAAACCTCAGGAACTGTGCAGGATACTGAAGTAAGTAATATCAATCCTCCTGTTGTTTCAGAAATGCTAAATCAGTCGATTATTCTGAATCACCAAAGTCCGCAGAGTACTATTACTAGTAGTTCAACATCTACTCAGACAAGAAACCTAGGGACCTTCATGGAAGATGAGATGAGGCTCCCTATCTTTAGAGGAGATGGATCTGAAGATCCTGATCAGCACTGGTTCCTGTGCTAGGCCATATAGAAAATTAAAAACATCACCGATGAAGTTGTTAAAAGAAACCAATTTAGCACTACACTGAGGGATCGTATGTTGATCTGGTACATGAAGCTTGTCCAAGGACTTGCGCAACCTAAGCCACTAAGTGAGATCAAGAACGCGCTAGTTGCAGAGTTTAAAAAACCCAAGTCCGAGTCACAATGTATTACTGAGCTGAAGGAGATCAAACAGAAGGTAGCCGAACCTGTTTGGGAGTTCGATTAGAGATTCAGGACCCTAACAGGCCAATTGAATTTTAAGCTCCTAGATGAGCAGAACAAAGAATGGTCCATTGCTGCTCTTTTACCACATATCAGAGTTCTCTTGATGTAGCAGAAGATTGCTTCATAGGAATAAGCTTTGGAGATCACCCTGAAGCTTGAATCAACACCTATGGGAGAATCCGGCTTAGGTATGATCCAGATCTTGAACCAACTGAATAGTTTATCTCTACAGGTCGAGGACATGAAGAAGGACAAGGGGAAGGACAAAAGAGAAGATATATGGTGTGTAAGATGTAGATCTGAAGGTCATGATAAAGAGCATTGTCCCCTATTTCATGAATATTTGGCCTCAAGAGCATCGAGCCCCTTGAAGCAAGTTAATATGCCCTAGTGTGAAGTATGCAGAACTCGACATCGCCCTGGTGAGTGCTACTATATGTAGAAGTATGTTCAGACACCCACAAAATTGTATTGCACATTCTGTAAATCTGTAGGGCATGATGATAGATATTGTAGGGATTTTGACCTGATGCATGAAATATCAAGAGACATATATAATATCCAAGGTGAAGTACATCAAGAAGGAAACAATGCACAATATAACTCCCCGGGAAGAGGAAATTTCAATCCCCATGGTGGGTTCAGAGGATGAGGAAAAGGAGGAGGTATGGGTCAAGGCCAAGGAAAAATAATCTGTTATAACTACATGCAACCAGGACATCTAGCAAGGGACTGTCAGAACTCTTGTACCACTTGTAGCTATTGCAACTCTTTCGAGCATGTCATTGAGGAATGTCGTCTACTGCTAGCAAAGCTTCAGGAAAGATGAGGACCTCAGCAGAACCCACAAGTACAACTGATATATGTTGAACCTCATGAAGAAAACACTAGATTCAATGTTATTACTCGAGGAGGTGTTGTTATAGGAGAGGATAGAATGACACAGGGAAAGATCTCAGAAAACTCAGGTATGAGGGAAGCTATGGAGAGGACTCAAGATTTTGATGCGAAGAAAGAAAGGCAAAGATTTGAAGAGGTCAGGCAAGAATTCAAAAAAAATCAAGGGTCGTCTTCAAAAATACAACCATAAATAAGGGAATATGGAATGCCGCATGCATTTGGTCAACCTGCTTCACCCAGAGAGGGAAAAGAGGTAAGAAAACTTGTCAGTTTCTTATATATGTTTATAGAACTGCTTAAAGATTGGAAAGTTATACAAGAACTACAAAACCTGGTTAAACAGTATGAACTAGGAAAGAAAAACCACTTACTGAATAGGGCAGTACACCAAATTGGTAAGAAGAGAAGAGCAAATAAATAATTACACCTGAATGCTTAGATAGGAGAATATGATATAGACTATGTGGTCCTTGACTTAGGGTCGGAGGTCAATGTAATGACAAATAAAACATGGGCACTAATGGGAAAACCAAAGATGATATATTCCCCTATTAGACTTTGCATGGCTAATCAACAAGCTATCAGCCCATTTGGACAGTTGAAACATGTCCCTATGGACATCGACGAAGTTAGAACCTTTGCAGATTTTGAGGTAATTGAAATTGTTGATGCAAGCTGCCCTTACCCTGCATTGTTAGGAATCAATTGGGCCTTCAATAATTCTACTGTTGTCGATCTAAAGAAGAGGCACATGACATTTTAAAGAGATGTCCTTAGGGTCATTGCACCTTTAGATCCAGATGAGGATCCTAGATACACAGAGCCTGTCAGAGAAGAATACCATGCATACGAACTGGAAAACAACTACCAACTAACAACCAGACAACAGGATTATATCAATCCTATAGCTGATGGGAATCTGAGCTCAAAAAGAGACAACGCATGTTCATCAAACTCAGAAGAAGTGTTGGAGAATTGGTAGAACCATATGTATGAAGTCTCTACCAGATGATGTGCTATAATACCCAGAGAGGTTCGTTGGATCAACACAACAGTGAGTAACTTACCCACATTTGATGGGCTCAACCCTTTAGAAAACTTCTTATCAGAGTTTGAGACAAGTATACCAGCACAACAAAGGTTATTAGAAATGGATGAGGCCATGAAAGCCACACCAGCAAGATGGTGGGGGACGCACAAAAGAAACATCACAAACTGGACACAATGCCGAACTTTGATGACAATGCAGTTCTCAGCACAAGAAGTAAGCTGCAAACTGAGGTACACAGGTCAAGGTTTACCAAAGGACCATGTGAAAAGATACGAAGAGGCCTGGAATGACATCCATCAAGAACAATGGGTGCACTAATTCATTAACACATTGGACACGATTCCTATCAATTGGTACCTTCAAGCGGAGATGCGCCTCATCAATGCAGATTGGGAAGGTATGATTCAAAATTTTGTAACCACCTTTTTGTTTGAAAGTGAATTTCCTTTAGTAGACCAATCATTACATATTGTGAGATAGAGGGTATTCGAAGAGGCATCTAGCCTCCCTATGGAACAAGAAGAGGACGAATGGACTGCATTGTTCCATAAATTGTAAGGATGTTACAACATCAATGCTGACAATGATGATGATCCCATAAAGGTAAACATCACTGAGACAGAAGGCCAAAGAAATGTGGAAGGAACAGTGATGCAGAGAGGTCCAACCTATCACCCTGCAGGGTCTCTTTACCTGACCTCCTGCTCACAGGATTGTTTAATATCCCCTTTCTTCGAGATGAAGTGGCTCCTTAGATTCCCTGCTAGAATCGTTGCACAAAACCTGATCCATAGGTCCTTTCAAATCCCACACGGCCTCTGCACTTAGCCGTAGTTATTCCCGACTCACTATCGGGGTTCGGGGTTTCGCACTTTATGTTGTCAAGAGTCACAGTCCTCTCGAATCCCCGATTCGCGATCAACACCTTCTCTGGCTTTATCCCTCTGGCTACACCCTTTGGTTCATACGACCATATACCATAAGACCGCAGCCTTATGTCCCTCTATCGGGGTTTCGAGCTCTAATTTCCTGATGAGCTCTCCTTTGCTCTTAGCCCCTCCTGGCTAGGCTCTGGTCTATATGAACTACTCGTATATGACCGCAGCCATACTCTCCATCAGAGTTTCAGTGTTTTCAATGTCATGATGCACAAGTCCACGGGACTCGCGATTCTCCGATTCACGATGCGCTCCTCCACGCGCTAGCCATTCCAGATCAGCTCTTGGCCAATGTGACCATCACCCGTGACCACTACCTTATCCCCGTCGGAGCTACGGGGTTTGTGATGCCTCAAGGCATACACCCGTGGGATTCCCGATCGTAAAAATCCCGATGCTCCATTACGCTGATAGCTGACCTCCACTACGTCGTTGTTCTCCTCTGCTGCTATGCTGACAGCTGGCCCCCACTCATCGGGGTTTCGTGGATCACGATTCTGAAATGCACAAAACCTTTGTGCCTGGGATCTCCAATATCCCAATAACCAAAATGCCGACGGCACCCGATCCTTTGCCACCTGTCCCTGCAGATGGACAGCTCAGATTCCTCCTCGGTGTTCGCGACTTCAAGCGTCCCGATGCCTTGTCCTCTAGACTCGCGATACTCCAATTGCCTATTTTTTGATGGGTGACCTCCTGTCGGTTATCTTGAGTGGTGCTTGATTGCTACCATGCATCCCTCCAATGGAAGATCCCGATTACATCGGGATTTCGAGACTTCTAATGTCTCGTTTCTCTTGTCCTCAGGAACTCCTATTTCCCGATGCGTCAAACACCAATGGCACTTGATCTCTGACACCTGTCCCTACCAACGGACGATCCAGATCTTATTTCCGTTTTGAAACCTGCAAGTACCGATGCCTGGTGCCTCGGATATCCAGAACGGATGATCACGTGACACGTGCCCTCCTCAGATGGGCAGCTCAGTTTTACCCTCAGGATTTTGAGACTTTTGAAGCCCTGGTTCTCATGACCTCGAGAACTCCAATTTCCCGATGGCTTTTATCTTCCTCATAGCTTCTACAGATCCGACGGTTGTCAATGACCCTACACCGAATCTAATGGCTCAGAACTATTCTTCTCGTGCGCTCCTCCTCCTAAGGTTAAACTGTGTGCAACTCCTCCCGATCCAATGACTGACGGGATTTCTTTGTGAGATCTGACGGCTGTCGGTGTCCTCACTCTGTGCCCTTCCTGAGCTCTTCCTGGACGTGAACTATTTGACGGTCTAGATCCATCCTTCTGCTGATCTGATGGCTGACGCTGCTCCTCCTGAGCTTCTTACACTCCTTCTTCCCAGACTTGGGAGAAAACTTCAATCTTTCAAAGGTTTCAAACTTTGCCTTTTCTTCTGTGAGCTCTTTGACTTTTGAGCTTTGCCCGTGCATATGAAAGCGCTTACTCCTCCTGAGCTTGTTCTTCTCGAATCCTTAAAGGATTTCGACATCTGCGCTCTTGCAGAGTCTTCTCGTGCACATGCTAGTGCTGTCCCTCCTGAGCTTATACAATCACTCAGACCCCTTGGGGGATTTTATCCTTCTCCTCCTTCAGATGGAGAATGAAATGGATGCCTTTTCAGTTATCCTTCTGCTCAAGCAACCTTCTTGCTGAGTCTTCTGGGCATTCAGTAACCCAGTAAGGGTCCCTCAGTGGACTCTTCTCTTAAACCCAGAACTCAAAGAGTTCTCTTCACCTCTGTGCCTATCCACACACTTCCTTGATGCCCTCCTGGCGGAGTCTCTTCCTTCCATAGAACATTCAGAAGTTCTGTTCTCCTTGTGCACTCATGCACTTCACTCAATGCCCATCTGGAAGAGCTCCTAGAATCCTTAGTGATTTTGTCTCCTTTGAACTCACAGCATAGCTCTTTCCTTTGTGCACTCCTCGCACTCACACTCAATGCCCACTTGGAAGAGCTCCACAGAACTCCTCAGAGATTCTGTCTTCTATCTTCAAACTCTCGGCAGAGTTCTCCCTCAGCACCACTGTGCATATGCTCAATGCACACTTGGTAGAGCTCTACAGAATCCTCAGTGATTCTGTCTGCAACTATGTTCTCACCCACACAGCCTTACCTCCAAGGTGTTCAACAACCTTGAGGTCCTCCTCCAGAGTTGTTGACTTCAGTGCTGTGCCTCAGCACGTCTTCATCTGACTCCTCAGAGTTCAAAAGTGCATCCTCTGTGCATGGCCCTCAGAGCCCTTAGCATTCTGTCACACCCTCCTGGTGTGAAGCCTCAAAGACCTCTCAACTGAAATCACACGCTCTCTTGTAGAATGCATAACACACAACATACATCTACAACATATATATGGAACACACACAGACATCCATACAACACAGAATAATGCAGGAAAAACTGTTGTTTGTATTAACAATGGAAACAATGCCTGTATCTTTATAATGGTGTTCCCGAGCTCTCTCGACTCTCATTCTACTCTAACTTAGCTAACTCAAAATGAGATCTGAAAAATCTCTTTTACCTGAGGGGCTCATCGAGCGCTTTCCTCCAGGCTTTACCTACTCTAATAAATTACAATCAATGGTTGTCTAGTCTAGCGCCTAGATCTAGATCTCAGCCAATCTTGGCATTAAAGCTAATCCTATCTAACACCTGGTCAAAGGCATGACTTTCCTAGCTCAACAGCCTAAGAACATTTAATTACATTCATTTCAAATTCAAATGAGGCTGTGCCTCCGTTCATCTTTTGAAATGCATGTGCGCTGACGTGGCTGGCTGGTTGGCATGGAGCGATGCTCCTACATCAACCAAAAGTGGAGATACCATTTACTGGTCATCCAATCAAGATAAAAAAGGTTAACATTGGAACAAATAAGACACTGAAGCTTGCCAATGTCTAAGATTACTAGGATGCTACTACCATTGACAGGATTACAGAGTTGTTGCATGAATATCAGGACTTGTTCCCGACCAAGTTCACTGATATGAAGGGAATCAAAGGACGTATGGGAGAAATGAGAATACCTTTGAAACCATATGCGAAGACAGTCAAGAAACAACCCTATAGGTTGAACGCAAAATACAAGGAAAAAGTAAAGATTGAGCTCGATAGAATGTTGGAAGCAAGGATTATTGAACCCGTCGAAGAATCAAAGTGGATTAGCCCTATGGTAGTACAAGATAAGAAGACCCAAGGTGAGATCAGGATATGTGTGGACCTTGGGAAGTTGAATGATGCCTATCTACATGATCCCTTCCCTACACCGTTCACTGATGAAGTATTAGACAACATAGGAGGCCAGAAGGTATATTCTTTTACAGATGGTTTTTCAGGATACCATCAGATTCGGATTGCCAAGGAAGACTGCCACAAGACCACATTTTCCACCGAATTTGGATCCTACCAATATACAATAATGCCATTTGGCCTGAAGAACACCCCAACCATATTTTCTAGGGTGGTGGTCGAAGCGTTCAAAGAATTTCTGCATAAGTGTTTAGAAGCATATTTTGATGACTGGACTATGTTTAGTTTGTTGAAAAACCATATTGAATGTCTAAGGCTAATGTTGGATAAATGCAGATAGTGTCAAATTGCTTTAAATATAAAGAAGTGCATCTTCTTCTCACCATTTGGAGTACTATTAGGCCATATTGTATACAAGCAAGGATTGTTGGTTGATCCATCAAAGATTGTAATTATAGTTGATTTGCCACCACCTACTTTAGTCAAACAACTGTGCACTGTGCTAGGACATGTTGAAATAATGTAACTGCGAAGAGCATTCTTATTATTTTTGTTATTGGATTAAATCCCCATTGTGGATTTAATCATGTCATTATTATTATTTTTATTATTAGATTAA
>JZKD02S0063749.1:167574-196841 GCA_000966675.3 Picea glauca
TGAGGATTAATCAAGTCGGTAATTGTATAAGGACCAAATCCCCTTTTGCGGATTGGTCATCGGACAGTTATAATGTAAAGAATAAGAAGTCGGCCCCAGCAGTTATAATGAAAGGTCGGCCCCAGCCAGATTTAATTGAAGGTGGATTTACCCACCCAGTATGAGAGGTCAGCCCTACCAGAATGGTGACTCTTCACACGTGCCAGATTATTATAAATAAGAGGCTAGCTCCTCACTTCTATCTCACACTTCACTTGCTCATTCTCTTATCAGGCAAGCTGCAATTTCAAGTTAGTGAGAGGAGAAGAAGGGTGGTGCATCTCTTGGAGGAGGATTTTCTGTATTGGTTGAGTTATCTCCTGAACTCTTGATAAGCTATTTATGATAAGGAAGTTTTTGCTGGGTTTTCTTCCCCTAGAGGGTTTCCCAGGATAAATGTTGTGTCTATTATGGATGTGTATTTCTCAATGATCTTGTGCTTATTATGCTCTTATCTTTATGAAATGCAAAGAACTATAATAATAGCATAAACATTAACAGGACATACTATCTATTAAGGAAATTTATTAAAGGCTATGCCCAAATCACAGCACCGATGGAGAAGCTATTGAAGAGGGATTGTCAGTTTGGCTAGACAGATGAATGCCAATAGAGCTTCGACACACTGAAACAGAAGATGGTCATTGTGCCCATTTTGGTTTTACCAGATTGGAACAAGGACTTTCATGTACATTTTGATGCTTATTCTATTGCATTAGGAGCAATACTAGCACAACCTGGAGAAGGGGACATTAACCACCCGTTAGCATTTGCTAACAGGAATCTATCTACAACTGAGTTTAACTACACCACTACAGAGAGAGAAGGGTTAGCCATGGTGTATGTGCTGCAACAATTCTGCCACTACTTGTTGGGAGGACACTTTAAAATGTTCACAGATCACTCCGCCCTGAAGTACCTAGTCAACAAGCCAATTTTTGGGGGGTGAATCTGCAGATGGCTTTTGTTGTTTCAAGAATATGACTTTGAAATCATAGTTAAACTAGGAAGAATGAACATGGTCCCTGACCACTTGTCGAGGTTGGAACATGGCGAAGAACCCACCAACTTAGAGGACACACTACTGGATGCCCAACTACTCTCCATTAGAAAGATTAATGGCCACTTCATAGACATAGTCCAGTTCCTGTCAACAGGAATGGCACCAAGTGAGTATACAATTCCTCAGAAGAAACAACTAATGGTACACATTGTAGAATTTTCGTTGTTCATTGGTGATCTATACAAAATGGGACCTGATGAGATACTAAGAAGGTGTGTTATGGAGACAGAGTGACAACTGATCCTCACAGAATCTCATGAGGGAATCATAGGAGGACACTATGCAGGGAAAGCAATTGCGTAGAAGATTCTGCACTCTGGCTTATGGTGGCCTACCTTACATAAAGATGATAAAGAATATATTAGATCATGTGATGTATGCCATAGAGTTGGAAAACCATCCCGAAGAGATGAAATTCCATTAGCACCGTAGATGACCCTACAAGCATTTGAAAAATGGGCCATTGACTTTGTGGGACCTATCAACCCACCAAGGAAGTGCGAAAGAGCAAGGTACATTATTACTATGACCAAATACTTAAACAAATGGGCCAAAGCCAGAGAAGTCAAGGACTGTAGTGCAACTATAGCTGCATGTTTTATATTTGATGACATAATAACCAAATTTGGATGCCCCAAGATCCTCATGAGTGATCAAGGTACACACTTCATCATTAAGACAATTGAATCCCTGACTGAAGAGTTTGCAATCCACCATCAGAAGAGTACGCCTTACCATCCACAAGAAAATGGGACATTTGAAGAGTTCAACAAGATCTTGGAAACAACATTGACGAATATTTGCAGTGTGAATAGGGATGATTGGGATTTAAGAGTACCTGCAGTACTATGGGCCTGTAGAACCACTTGCAAGAAATTAACAATGTAGACCCCTTTTAAGTTGGTTTATGGTCTTGAATTTTTTGTCCTGATGGAATATTTGGTACCAAGCTTAAGGATTGTTGTGTTCATAGACATGGATGATACTGGTGATGTTCACAAGAGGCTTGCACAATTGGTTTAACTAGAAGAGGACAGATTCATTTCTAGGTTTCATCAACAAGTTCAGAAGGAGAGAGAGAAGGCCTATCATGACAGGCACATCAAGAAGAAGGAATTCAAGCAAGGTGACTTAGTATTGATGTATGATAGTAAGTTTATCAAACACCCTGGGAAGTTTAGAATGCATTGACTCAGACCATATGAGTTTGCTTATGTCACAGAAGGAGGAGTTGCGCAGCTGAAGACGTTGCATGGAGAATGGAAAGAAGGATTGGTTAATGGGAGTTGGATGAAGTTGTAATATGACAACTAGTTGCCCCACAAATATAAGTAAAGACATGAGGAAAAGGGTCTATGTACCAGGTGTAGTTGAAACTGGGTACCAGACACAAAAAAGACAGTCTACATAGGGATGGAAAGGAGGCATAAAGAAGAAAGCAAAGGCTGCACTGTGCAGTCCAAATCGAAGCAAAACAGAAGAACCAGATCCGAAGTGCCTCGGGGTGAGTCATAGGTGAGTGTTGGGAGCCTGTTAGCCCTTGGTAATGGAAGGAAGAAAAGTACAAGGGAGAAAAGGTAAAAAGTGAGCTTCGCGGGAGACACAGTGACTGTCACTGGGTTGAAGTGAGAAAAAGAGCAGAAAAGATGGAGCGAAGTGCAGAAAAGGAAGCCGTTGGATGAGGAGATTGAGGATGACAGATCAACAAGGGAGATGGATCAAGGATGACTCAAAAATTGGGAAAAGACATCGTTGGATTCTTTGGAGCACCACGCAAGAAGGAAGGAAAGACAGGCTAGCAAAGCCCGGAAAAAGAAGGTCAAGTTGACCTAGGGTTTTAGACGCCTAGGGTTTTGGAATTTAGGGTTTTGGCACTTAGGTTTCGGCCTAAGGCTGTTGGTGAGGTATTGTAATGTATAAATAAAGGTTGAGAGGACCTGGGTGGGGTTGTTATTCATGCTATGTTCATCATTGAGTATTGTTATAGCTCTGTTAAGAGAGAGGATTGTATTGTAAGATCTTTAGCTGTGTGAGAAGGTCAAGTCCTGCAGCTAGGTTCACAGGAAGGGGAGAGAAAGAGAGAGAAGAAATAAGATCTGCTAGCTGAGAGCGCAGACAAGAACTATATGTTTTTCCTTAATAAATCATAAGCACAGTTCTGTGGACATATCCCTAGAGAGAGGGTGAACCACGTATACCTTGTGTTGTGGATGCGTGATTGATTCTTTGATCTATGTTTTTGTTGTATTGTTATTTTCATTGTTGTGTTAGATAAGATCTATAACTGTGCAGGATAGATCTAGCTTGATAAGTGATAAGTACATATTATGGTGTTGTTCTACTAGATCCACTTGATATTCCCTTGGTTGTAGACATCTCTGTCCTGCAACCCCCTCATAGCTTCTTCGAGTGAGACTGCATATGCTTCACATGTGCTGCCGAAAGGACCAGTAGCTTGGGCTTGTTGGTGCACTCTTGGAGTGAACCTCAGGTCTGCCCCTATGCCAACAACATAGACTACAACTGACTGTCTCGAACCCTAAATTTTAGGACCAAGAGATCATACCTTTTATGTAGCATAAGGACACTCAAACAGTAGAGAAGCCTCAAGTTCAACGCCCCCAACACACTACCTCAATGACGAAGGTTGAGGGTTCCATGAGAAGCACAATCTGAAAGTAGAGGAACATAAAGAGGTGGAACTACCAAAGGTTCAGAAGGAACTAGAGAAAAATCCATGGCAAAGTGCAACATCAACACAGGAGCAGATGGAGCCAGTACTCCAAAACCCTCAGTAGTGTGCAAAGTTGTTGCAACTCTTCCTAGACAAAATAGAGGTTCTTACACTCCTTCCATTAGTGTTGAGGTTGAGGCTTGTGCCAAGTCCACCCACTGGAGAGGAGGAGGTTGAGGCTTGTGCCAAGTCCACCCACTGGAGAGGAGGAGGTAGAGACTCCCTCAGGACATTCAATGTCTAGTGGAATTTGACTATAGGTCTGAGCACCCAAGGATGCCACCCCTTCATCTATTGACCTTACATAGTGGCCAATGACACACCTAGTCAGAATGATTAGAGATTCAATTGATCAAATGGAGCAGAGGATCCAACAGGCTGAAAGGTCTACATAATTCGCAAGAGAGGAAGCACTCCTTGTGCAAGCATGCAGAAAACAAGAATAAAACACAAATATCCAGGTGGAGCACAAACTAGAAAGAGTTTAGGAAAGGCTTGCTAAATCCTGGACGGAAATAAGGAAGGTCGCACCCCAACTACAATAAGCCAGTGATGCAGAAGAGCCTGAGCATTGGATTAAATTACTACAAGGAGCATGGTCACAATTGGCCATTCATGTAGAGCCTTTGGAAGTGCAATTATATAAGACTCAACAAGAAGTAGAGCAACAACCTAGGAATATGCAGGAGTAGATGGAGAAAATAGTGCTAGAAGGTAACAATGCCCAAGAAGCACTACACAAGCGCACAACTAAGTGCACAAAGTTTTTCAGACAAGTCAACGATTGGATGGGCATCATCGCTAGGTGCAACTAGACTTTGGAGAACGTGTGCACTAGAATCTAGGTGTTGAATGAGGAAGTTACGACTACTATGGATCCACTGGAGCAACAACAAAAGTTCGATCAAATTCAACAAGCGGACAATGAGATGAATGCTCTATTTGAGGCGCAATCTGTAACTAAGAAGGAGTTGTGTGATTTTCAACCTGTCATTCAAACAGTTTACATGAAAATGCATTAGTTTGATTCAACAACAGACTCTGAATGGAAATCTTTGGTCACATCCAAGCCCAAGGGATGTATCAGAGATGCGACCCAATAGTTCGTCGCAGAGGCCTCACTCCTTACCATGAAATGGAAAGATAAATTTGGGAGCTTTCAAGAAGTCAAGAAGCGGGCCTTGGAGTTGGTCCCAGAGTTGGAAACTTCATTTGAAGAGTGTTTTCACAGGGGAAGAACTGGGGCTCAATGCTACAACAAAGCACCAAACAAACCTTAAATACCGGCCCTTTCGGTAACACCTACGAAGAAGATGAAGTCTCACCCGAGGTAGAGGTAGGGGTGGTTGCAAGACTCAGGTGTCTGCAACCTTAGCTGGGACACAGATATATGATTATATCGCTTACAAATCACTTACCACAGATCATTCATCTATATTCAACCCTTATTATACTTCACAGAAAGCACAAAGCATCGCAACATTCACTTAATTCTAAGGTATTTCATCACTTAGCAACAGTAAAACAGACCAGATCTGATAGATCAGCACTAAGCATCTTCATACATGTCAGATCTAACATTCACACATATCTAAGGAGCACAAAGAATAAGTAGTTATGTCTAAATATATCAAAGCACTTAGAAAAAGAAGGGATAAACACAACAAATCAAAGCACAAAGAATAACACACATATTTACATGGCTCACCCCCACTTTGGGGCTATGTCCACCAACTCTTCTTCTTTATTAGCATCCTCAATCGATTACAACACAGAGCCACCAAAAACCCTTCCTCGCATAGGATAGAAGATCTGCGCAGCTCACTAGATCCTGCTTCCTCGCACTACAGCACAAAGCCTTCCACAACTTCTTACAATGACTTACACTTAGCTCTGCAAGCCTCCTACATTTATGCACAAAAGCACTAACAATGTCTATTATCACTTAGCTTATATCACTTAGATATAATATTTGACACTTATTGCATTGCCTATCCTTCTATTTATACATACAAAAGTGGGCCTAAACGTGGGTAAACCCACGGGATGACATCCCTTTCCCATTACATAATCCCAAAAACCAAAAAAGGACCCAAAAGTGGGTCGAGATCCCTTGATCCCCGCTCCATCTTGCGCTCCTTCTTCGACTGGCTGTCGAATTTTAAAAATAGGTCAACATGACCAAGATTATCCCAAAACTTGGTCAAGGGCTAATAGGCCCCCAACTCTCACCTGTGACTCGTCCTGAGTCACTCTGGTCTGATCAGTTCTACCTGGAACACTTCAAGCTTGGCTTGAGCTGCTTCGATCTATTGCATTTCTACGACCTCTTTCTCAGTGAACTCCTAGATCACTGCATTTTTGACTTTCCCTTCTAGGCATTGTTTTGTGGTGATGACAACCTGTTCAAGCTCTGTTCCTTGGATTTCAACTTCAGTGAACAGTTGGCATGCCTTCTCTTGCACCATTTGAAGTCGTTGAGAGACTTCCATCACTTTACTTTGATCATGTGGATTTCTTGTTGGGCGGTGTGTTGCTCTTGGAACCTCTTCATTCATTCAACTGGTGACAAGGCCTTCAGCTGTGCATGTAACGTATCTACGTGCTTCTTTTCTTCTTGGAGCTGTGACTCCAGTGCTTGTAACTCTAGGTTCTCTGTGAGTTTTTCATATGTCTGTGCACTCCTGGAAGTCAGTTTCTTGCATTCCAAGGCAAGGGCTTTCAATCTACCAACTATGCTGTGGGAAGTTGCCTTTCTTAGGTCTCTTATATCTTGAGGGGTCTCGGGCACAGTATGAATTTCCATATCTGCAATGTGTTGTTGAAGCTGCTGGATCTTCATCACATTTAACAATGTGGACTGCATGAGGTTATGGGTCCATTCCTGAGGGACAATCCTCGAATTCTTTCAAATTTGTATTCGTTAGGTACTTGTATGGAGCGAGCATGTTGTAGACCTTCTTGTCACCAAGCTTGAAGTCACTAAACTTCAACGCTGCAATCTTGTCTCGATCTGTGCGAACTGTGTGTATCCCTTTGGGTAGGTATGCCATGAATAAAGGGTACTCGTAGTCTCTGGGCACACTATCTCGATTAATTTTGTCGCTCAGGGGTGGAATGTAGGCAGGTAGGATTCTCGAGATCAGTTTAGCATTCACAAGATCATCCTTATGCTTAGTTCACTTCTCATCGACCTGTCGAAACAGTCTGGCTCGAGCAGTGGAGGGAGATGGTTGCACATTTCTCATAGATGAATCTTGCACACCTTTAGATAACCGTCACTCTGATATGGCTCTCTCACTCATTAAATCGATTAGAACTTCCTCAACACAGTTCTCTGAAGTGATGAGCTAATCCAAAAGGCAAGCTTAGGGTTAACTAGAACGAGTTTGGGATTAAGTCAGATACTACAATAACAGAGATGGAAACACGACGATGATTATTGTGCAAAATAAGCGTAATATGTGGGCGCAAATCCTCAGTTTCCAAAAGTGTTCTCGATGCGTGGTGCAATGGACTAAATAAAAAATTCAGCAACGGTCTGCTTGCAATGGGTATGAATCTTCCATTAACGCTTGTTCTATCCATTATGGTGAGGTCCAATGGTATGATGATGAACCTTTATTTCTCTTCCTTCCATTTAGGGTGGAATTCGAATGGATATATCGGTCCCAATGGCTATATTTCTTCGCCATGTCGAAGTGCCTTATGTCATTGTTCTGATATCCCGACAAAGCTCCAATTCTGCAAAGTTTCTTTTTGTGCGGTTTCCTCTGGAATTGGCTGTAACTTTTCAATCTTCACCCTCTTCTTACTCAACTTTCTAGCCTTCTTTCCAGTGAGCTTTGTCTCGATGGTTCTTTTCCCATTATGATTCTTATTTTCTTTGGACATAGTCAATTCGCGTTGTTGAAATTCTCTCCTATGATTCAGGTGTAGCACCTCTTCTTTCTCTGGGGTAGGTACTTCAGTCATTTGTGAGTCCTCATATGTTCTTACAGCTTTGACATCTAGGTTTCTAGTGTTAAGTAGCTTCGATCTGTTCTCCTCTTCCTCAATCAACTGTGTGATCCTTCTAGTCATGAAATCTTTTAACTATTGTTTCCATTGTTCCAAAAATTCTTCTTCTTCCATTTGTCGATCTTGATCTTTATCAATCTAGGGCTTTCCCAGTAACTTGGTAAATGGGGCGTTGTCCTCAATAAATTTAATAATCTCAAAATCTTTTTTAGTTGAGGTTCCATTGGCATTCACAGATATCTGAGTGAGCTTTCCACATAGGTTTACCAGTTTTCCTCTGAATAGTCCTATTCCTCCTAATGAAGGAATCATAACAGGCCTCCCTATAGCTTCCCAAGTTCTCTTTGTCATGATATTCACCTAAGTTTCCTCATCTAGAACACTGTCAATGTCGAAGTCCCCTATTCCTACTTTGATACATTCCTTTTCTTTAAAGATATCTGATAACCTAACATGTCGGTGATCATTCAAAGTGTCTTTCATTTGTAGTAATACCTTCTCTGATTCCTTCTGGAGTTCTACTATTTCTGGATCTATCTTAGGGTTTCCTTGACTTAGATTCATTCTTTTAGGCTTAGCAATCATTCTAGGGAAATCCAATACTTCATGGTCCATATCTTTGCAACAGAGACAACTAGGTATTTTACGAGGGAATTCATTAGCCATATGTCCTAGTTTTCTGCAACTGTAATAGAGGGTCAATCCTCTCTTTCTTTTAAATGATCCCCAACTTCTTCTATACTGCTCACTAGGATCATATGATTTAACTTGCAACAAATTATTTCTAGGGTCCTGCATCCATTTATTAGTCCAAACATTCTTTCTATGCATAGGTATAACATATCTATCATTATGCTTATCAGATCTATTCATATAAAATCTTATTTCATCTATCAATGCCCTAGTTTTTAAGCTAGGACAAAATCTATCAAACACACCCAGATCCATACTTTAGAAAAAAAAAATTCACTTATCCTACTTCTACAGAGCACAAAGATTTCAGATCTAGAACTTTTAACTGTTCTTACCTTTATCAGAATACAGAGCTTATAGATCTTACCTCTTTGCCTCAGATTTGACCTTCCTTTCTTCATATCTGTCCTTCTTTTATTCAAATCTAACCTCCTAACCTTCTTCTTGGCACAAAGCTTCCAGATCTAGATTCTTTCTTTCAAATATGACTCTTTTCCTTAGATTGGGCCTCTTTCTTTTAGATCGAGCTTCTTTCCTTAGCACAGAGATTTACAAATCGAGTAGAATATTGCGCACTAGGGAACAGATCTTCGCACAAGACTTTCAGGTCAACCTTTTTGCACAAAGATTCTTCTTCTCAGTTCCCAGCAATCACAGTTTTCGGTCCCGACAACGGAACCATTTGTTGGCATAGGGGTAGACCCGGGGTTCAACACTACAACAACACACCAACAAAACCTTAACTACTGACCCTTTCGGCAACACCTGTGAAGCAGATGAAGTCTCACCCAAGGTAGAGGCAGGGGTGGTTGCAAGACTCAGGAGTCTGCAACCTTAGCTACGTCACAGATATGTGATTATATCGCTTACAAATCACTTATCACCAATCATTCATTGATATTCAACCCTTCTTATACTTCACAGAAAGAACAGATCATCACAACATTCAATTAGATCTAAGGTATTTCAACACCTAGAAATAGTAAAACAGACCAGATCTGGTAGATCAACACTAAGCATCTTCATACATGTCAGATCTAACATTCACACATATCTAAGGAGCACAAAGCATAAGTAGTTTTGTCTAAATATATCAAAGAACTTAGAAAAAGAAGGGATAAACACATCAAATCAAAGAACAATGAATAACACACAGATTTACATGGTTCACCCCCACTCTGGGGCTACATCCACCAACTCTTCTTCTTTATTAGCGTCCTCAATCAATTACAGCATAGAGCCACCAAAAACCCTTCTTCGCATAGGACAGAAGATTTGCACAACTCGCTAGATCCTTCTTCCTCACGCTACAACACAAATCCTTCCACAACTTCTTACAATGACTTGCACTTAGCTCTGCAAGCCTCTTACAGTTATGCACAAAATCACTTACAATGTCTATTATCACTTATATTATATCACTTAGATATAATATTCTACACTTCTTACATTACCTATCCTTCTATTTATACATACAAAAGTGGGCCTAATCCTAGTTAAACCCATGGGCCGACATCCCTTTCCCATTACATAATCCCCAAAACCCAAAAAAGACCCAAAAGTGGGCCGAGATCCCTTGATCCCCGCTCCATCTTGCGCTCCTTCTTCGACTGGATGTCAAAGTCCCAAAATAGGTCAACATGACCAAGATTATCCCAAAACTTGGTCAAGGGCCAACAAAGAGGTCGAGAAAGAGAAAGCATAATCATAAGAGGACAACAAAGAGGACAAGGAGGACAAGGGAAATGAATAGTTGCTCCTAGAAGCTACGAAAGAGCCAAGTACTTGACTCAAGGGTGAATCAAGGCTTGTGGTCGGAGCCTATTGGGCCCTTCATTTTTGGATGAGAAGCTGTGTAAGAAAGACTATAGTCCTAGTTTTGGTTTAGAATGATTTGCGCAAGATACAGAAGAAGTTGGACAACGAAGTAAGGAAAAGTAACAGAAATCGGTTGTGGAAAAGGAAAGCGCAACGCCAGAAAGGCAAAAGGAGTTGCAACAGAACAAGAATTCACATGACCCCAAATCCAAAAGATCCTACTTAGATTATATATATGAGATGAATATGATTTTAAATGGGTTATCCCCTTGTGGTTCGGTTCGGGTTGTTGTTCTTCTTGTTGTTGTATGTTGTTGATAAGTTGGGTTCTAGTTCTGTAAATGTAATCTGTATACATTTTTGGGTAAATAGAGCTCTGCGACATGGGTCTAGAGCCAAAAGTCTATAACATCGAATTACTTTGTATCTCTAAGGTTGTATCTGATAAGATCTAATGATAATATATAAAGAAGGATCCAAAATTTTGAAATATGTTGTATCATTCTTTGTTTATGCTTCTGCATTGTATCTTTACAATACTTTTTTATGCTTCATAAGTTCCATATGATATTTCTATGTATGAATGATTTTCACAACGTAAGTAGCTTCATTTCCTTCATGTATGAGATAAGATATGTGTTGTAGTTAGCTTGTCTTGTGCAAGATCATGGTGAGTCTTGAAGGTTCTGTGAACCCACCTAAGTATTCTCCTTTCCCTTCTCTTTGAAGGAGATTAAAATGCCAACAATCTAGACTACATGGTACCTTTTGTTGGTAACCTAAGAAGAACCATAGTCTAATCAATTCCATGCCAACAAATACAAGGTCAAGGACCCCAACAAATTTCGCCCAATTTCTCTTTGCAATGTCATCCTTAAAATCAACACCAAAACCATAGCAAAAAAACTAATGCCTTTTCTCCCCTCCCTCATCTCACTCTCTCTAGACCTCAGGCACTCCTAGCATGCTTCTCAATATGGATCTCTCAAAGGAATTTGACAAGCTTAATTGGCACTACATCCACCTCACACTTTGATCCTTTGTTTTCTCCCCACCCTGGATCAAGTGGGTTCTCTCTTTAACCTCCTTGGTCTTCTTATCCATCCTCATCAATGGATCCCCTTCTCAACGCTTTTCCCCCTCCTGAGGCATTTGAAAATGAGACCCTCTCTCCATGTTCCTTTTCATTTTGATGGTGGAAGGTTTAGGAAGAATGATCAAAGATTTTATAGAATACAATAAAATTAAAGGACTTTTCCTCCATTTTCGATGATCAAGTCTTATCTCACTAGCAATTCATTGAAGACACTCTGCTCGTGGCACAACCCACTGTTTAAGAATCCAAATCCATTTAGAAGGTCCTCATTGAATTCATACAAACTTCATGAATGGATCTCAATACCACTAAATATCAGATCTTGTTTTTTCACACCCCTCTAGCCATCCAACTGCACATAACCCATACCCTTGAATTCCAAAGAAGTGCCCTCCCTTCCAAATATCTTGGAGCTCCTCTGACATCCAACAGTCTTTGATCCTCTTCCTAGGAAGATCTTTTAACTAGACTCAATTAAAATCTAACCAATTGGTCCTTCAGAGTATTTAGCATCCCTCAAATACCGTTCCTCCTTAAATATGTCCTCCAATCCATGCCTCTTTAACTTTTCTCCGCTCTGGCTACTCCTAAGTCTATCCTAAAAGCCATCTGTAATATTCAACGATATTTTCTTTGGGGGGGGAAGAAAAAAAAGAAAATAAATGGGCCTTAGTTGCTTGGGATAAAATCTGCCTCCCTAAGCTAAAAGGAGGATGGGGGATTCGAGATCCTAAAACTCTCAGCTCTGTCCTAGGAGCCAAAGCATGGTGGAGATGGCTAGCAACCAAATACACTATGTGGGGGTGTCTCCAGCACACAAAATATTGTCCAAATCTTGACCCAAAGAATCTTAATAGACTCTTAGAAAACATTAAGGGCTCTAATATTTGGAACACATCTTGGAAAAATAAAGAACTCATTCTCTCTCACTGTTTTTGGGAGGTCAGGGATGACAACACTGCACTCTTCTAGGAAGACATCTAGAAACAACTACACCCAATGGAAGCAGACAATGAAATCGATGAGCTCAACGTCAAAATGACTGGGCTGAACAAACAACTTCTTTCCCACTCTTGGCTTCCCCCCCAACCAACTGAGATCTGGAAAAGCTGGCTACCAAAGTAGAAATGACAACCCATTACCCCATAATTAAACTGGGAAACATTTTGGAAAAACCTATCTCAAAGGAAAATTCGCATCCATATTGGACATGACATCCTCAAATGGAGGAACAAATCAGCAGGTAGTTTCACACTCAAAGAAGACTATCAAATGGCCACTGAGGATCAATCGACACCAACAGAAGAAACTTGGATCAAGATTTGGACTCAAAATCTATGGCCAAAAATCTCCTTCTTTTTGTGGCTTCTATATCATGGAAAAATCCCAACATGGGACAATCGGATTAAAAAAGGATTTCAAGGACCGTAAATTTGTCATCTCTGCAAAACTTATGAAGAAAAAATCAACCACCTACTAAGATCCTGCCCCAACTCCTCTTCAATATGGAACCAAGGAGATCTTCTCTTCCACAAATCAAATTGCAACAAATAAAAAGTTGCAGACACCATAAGTCAATGGCGAACTTCAGCCTTCACCAATCCCATTGTAAATTGAGTCTAACAACTCCTACCTAACTTCATTCTTAATTGGAACATGTGGAAAGAAGGAAACAAGAACATATTCAAGAAAGTATCCTCCTCATAAGATGATACTTGGACTCGCCTCCAATAGAACATCAAATAAATAATCCTCTTAACCACTTGGATGCCCCAGGATTGGACTAGCTCTCCCCAAGACCTTTGAATCGTTCAAAGTCTCAACATTCATCCTCCTTCTAGCATCCCTACCCCTCCCCCTATCACTTCTTCTTCCCCATTGCTATGGACCCCTCCCCTAAATGTCTTCCTCAAACTCAAATTTAATGGTGCCTCAAAAGATAATCCCAAACCAACCATCTATGGAGGATTTTTTCGCACCAGTGAAGGAAAAATCCTTATGATCTATGCCAAATTTATAGGAACTGAAAGTAACAACATCGCATAATTGAAAGCCTTAGAAGAAAGTCTCCTAATTTCCATCAGAGAACACTACCGACTAATAGTCATCAAAGGGGACTCACAACTAATGATTTTATATCCTTCGCAAGCTCCAGGATGGAAACTCACCCAACAAAATCACTACCAGTTGGAGAATCCAAGCCACCATGGAGCACCTTAACAACCTCATCCCCAATATAGAAGCATTTATTCCCTCCCATGTGAAATGCTTAGCCAACAAATTATCTGACCACTTGGTGAATGAAGGGATAAATAGAGGAGACAAGCCATTGGGCCTTGACTGGAATCTTCTCCCCCCCTCCCGCCTCAAGACTAACTATACCACCCTGGACCTTGTTGATTTTTCTCACCCATATTGGGTGGTCGATAAGCGACCAATCTCGGGGCTCCCACCCAGGACAAGCAACCATGTGCCAAATTCACTGACCACTGACGCCATGTCTCTCTCCCACCTGGCCTTTACATGATGCACCATTTAAGTAGAAATACTCTAGCTTGCATGTACCTGCCTCCAAACATTATGCTTCACTATGTGCCTTCTATATGACCTCCTTAGGCACGTCAACATGTTCTTGGTCAAATATCCCTTTGTATCAGTCACCTTGGCCTCATAATGGCCTCAACCATCAATCATCTATATGGCCTTAACTATGGCTTGATTAACACTCTCCTTGAAATAATCTCTCACATGATGGTTACTGCAGTTATTTCATACTGCCTCTGGTTTTGTTTTGACCAATTATCTCTCCCGCTTCACCTTCCCTCTCACCTGGATCAGTTCACCCACACCCATTCTCTTCATGAGCCCCTCTTCCCTCCCAATTACCCCCTCTATGCAGATCCCATGGCTCGTGGAGGCCACTCCTATCATGGACATGGTAGCTCCTTTATGTCAAGGGTTCAATCCAGATCGTGTCTTATAGCAGTGACCAAAAACTCTGTTGACTCATAGCATGCACACATGCCCCCTCAAATATAGGATAAAATAAACTTAGTGGAAGAAGATGTTCGAGTCCTGCGGTGGTTTTTTATAGATGAGGAGTTTCGATCCGACACTAGATCCTGGGTTCCATACACCAGAGGTATTTTCTCCCGCAAATCCCATTATCTACGAACCATAGAAATCTATTGGCAGATGAAATTTCTCCTGGGACAAGCCCTTGCAAAAATAAAGTATGACAAGGAAGATATAATGCTCTAGATGGACAAGATGCAAGCGCAAATTTGACTCCTAGACCACAAGATGAACCTGCTGGAAAGGAAGATCGTCGACATCGACCTTGAAGCTTTGGCAGCACCTCCCACCCAAGTGAAATAGGAGGTTGGGCCGTCCAATACTTAGTTTTTTTTTCTATGAAAAGTTTTTTTTTGTATATCATAACTCATAATGTAGATGATGGAATCTGGGCCATACCCAACAATTATCTAGCTAGGCATATAATTAGACTAGTTTTAAGTCATTTTCAGGGTTCTAGATATAGCTACTATCCATCCTCTAGATTTACAAGAAAACATTCATGCAAAACATTAGACAAACTATTGCACTGTTGTTGGTCTAGTTTCCCTAGTGGTAGGCTAGCATCAGACTTTTTTGTAATCTTTTCAATGGCAATATAACTAGTTATGGATTATTGACAAAAAAAAAACATGTCTTCAACTTGTGTAAGCATTGCAAGGACTTGAGGTTGTCATTGACGATCCATATGGTTTTGAGATGAAAATTTGTGATGAGTTCTCTCTCTTTTACATATCATGGACATTTGACCTATATTTGTATTCACTACCTGAATTTTGGCATAAAAATCTTCATACACATGATAGGTTTGAATGCTAGTCAAATGATCAATCCTATCATTAAATTTTCAATGTGCAGTATTCATATCTTCAAGTACCACTTGTTTATTATCCTCAAATTGAATTCCTTCAATAAGGACTATCTTAGCAATTTGAATTTATTCATTTGGTACTATCTCAATATATCTTGCATCTTTTTTTCAATGAGAGTTAGAGGTTGAGTTTGGGCATAGATATCATATAAACTTATTTTTTCATGGGATTATCTTTTTGTTCAAGTTCTTCATCTGGTACTATGATTATATTGGATCAATTTTGTTTTCTTTGTTCTTTTTGTTGATTAGTAGTCATTTGTTGTGCCTAAATTTGTCGATGTGCTCTTTGTCTTTTTAAATTTTATTTTCTCTATTCTTGTTGTTGGTTAGTTGTCATTTCTTGTGACTTTGTTTCTTGATATGCTCTTTGTCATTCATAATTTATTTTTCCCTATTCTTGTTGTTGGTCACTTTTCATTTGTTGAGACTTTGTTTGTCGATATGCTCTTTGTCATTCACTTTTATTTTTTCTTTGATCTTCCTTTTGTTCATTAGTGATTTACTCTAACTTCTCTCTTTTTTTCCTAACACGTTCTCTTGTTTTTCTTCTTACATCCTCAACATGTACATCATTTTTTTCTCATCACGAAAAGACATGATAGTAACCAAAACCATGTGTCAAAGAGAGGAAATATTGAAATCAATTGAAGAGACACTGAAACCATTCACGAACACTAAAATAGATTTATTTCTTTGTACATCATCATTTTTCTTATTATTATTATGATATAAAATCTTAATTTGAATTATTGTATATAATTGAAACCCTATATCAAAGAAACAACATCATGCACAAAACATTGAAATGTAAGAAGGATATTGAAATAAGTGCAAGAGACACTGAAAGAAATGAACTTACATTGATTTCAATCAATGTAACAGACACTCAAACCAATGCATAAATATATGGAAATCTTGCTAATTTAAACATAAATAAACAAGGCCACATATCCTGTAATATATGTTTCCATTAGGAATAAAAATTAAATAAAGCATATATATTATCACGAGCACAAACATAGCATTGAATAGACTTTAACTAAATTTGCCTTGGTTTACTACGTCATATCAAGCCACGCTGGAATTTTCCTTGGTTTTTTGGGTCAAATTAAGTCATCATTCTAATCTCACTTACCTTGATTACATTCTAATTAACATTCAACTCAAGTCGAGCCATTTGACCCACATATTTTGATTTATTAAGTTGGATAAAGTCACATTGATTTTTTAAGTTGAGTAAAGGAAAATTATGATTTATGATAATGACCTATTTATTTTCCATCTTTCTATCATATATTTAAATAAATAAAATTAAAATTTTATTATAAATTATAAATTTTAACAAATTTTAAAAAAAATGAAAAATGAAAACACTCTACAATTTAATCAACATTTAACCTATACCATTCTAATGCCACTTACCTTACCATTCTAATGTCACTTACCTTGATTAAATTTTAACTAACATTCAACCCAAGCCATTTGAGTCTCACATACTTTGATTTCTTAAGTTGGGTAAAGTCAAATTATGATTTATGATCGTCAACCATTTACTTCCCATATTCTTGTAGTTCAAATACATGGATTGACAATTTCCATGTAATGAAAACATGGAAAAATCCAATTTACTTAATTTTTTTTATAAATGTAGAATTTTTTACAAAGAGGATTAATTCACTTCAGCATGTAAAGAAAAGGAAAGAGCCGCCCACATTTTATTGAAAAGTCCAATTGATTCTCTGTGATCATGCTACATGCTTCGGTCATTGTAAAATCAATACCTATAAATATATAATTATTTTAAAATTTCAAGACTTATGTATTTATTAAATAATTTTATTTATTTATTTTGAAGTAAATGCATGCAGTGATTTGATGATGAATAATTTTAGGAATTGAAAACATTGAAGGAGTAACTACGACGATGCATTGACAGACCTTATTTTCACAGAGAACGTCCCACTCCACCCATCCCTTGCACGAGATGAAGAGATGGTTGGTAAACATTTATTGCCACATGAAAATGAAAATAGGGGCCACTTAGACTCACATGGGACCATGAATTTTCGACATTAACTGTCACGGTGTGTGGGACTGGAAAGGTTCTTGCTAAAGAGCAATTTAGGTCGTTCTGCTTTTTTCACAAATGGGTGTTTCAGAGGAAGAGAAAAATCGCTTTGAATTTCAGGGTGGTTCTGGTATTGGTTTTGAATTATGGGTTGGAGAGGGAATTTAGTTGAGGGACCGAGGTTTTCAAGTGAAGGAATGGTGGTTGGGCTAGGTTGTGTTGGGGTTGCGGTTTGGGAAGCTTTTGTTATTGCATAATTTTTTTTCCTGGTCCAAATGCTTGAAAGCGAAAAAGGGATTTCATGTCAATAGAAATCCCCTAAGGAAATTCTTGGACAAACGCCTGAGGAGATTGAAAGTTATTGGAAGTTGAGAAAGTAGGTCATGTTTAGTACGCAGTCAGAGGATGGGAACACAAAATGAAAAATACGATTCAAACCTGCCAGCATTATATAATCTCGTCAATTTCTAGAAGGTTACCGTCAACTCCAAAATAATATCTCAAATTGAATGGAGAGATGTAATCTACTCTAAACATATTTACTTGCTTGTGTACATCTTTTCCAATGAATTTTGTTCAAAATATTAATGGAAATTTAGAACATTCCAGATTTCAATGGTTGAAATTGTATATTTTAGGTGTTTTAGGTTTTTTTTTTGAGGTGATTGAACAATTTTGTTTAAAATATTATTAGAAATTTAGAAAATTTCATGAGATTATATTTTTTAGGTGTTCTAAGTTTTTTGAAGCCACTAAATTTATATATATATTCAAAAATCCAATTTAAACAATATAATCAAGGGAGAATTACAACAACCAAACACATGCTTGCAAACCTCACACTCATCCCACACTGTACATTTTCCTCTATGGGAATGCATAGATATATAACATATATCAAATAGTTAGACAAACTGATCACTTTAGTGTGCATGTATCCATATTCTATTTTTAGTTGTTTAGTTAATGACAGAATACTAGGAGTCAAGCAATCCACCCATATCTAAAAAATCATGGGAAATTAGTTGGCACATTTCAATAATCTCCACCTTGACAATAATTTACCTGATATACCATGCCCAAATTTATTCATCACCTTTCTTTCCAGCCAAGAGAATCCAAGCACCATCAAATCTCCACAACTTCTCTAACAACACTATTACATGAACATTCATGCACAATTTTCTCTAGTATGGACCATTATTCCTCCATCAATAACTTATCTTATAAAACGATGCATTGTCCCATTTTGATATGCTAGACTGAGTCAAATGCACAATGCTTTGACCACCACAAAACACCTCATCATATACTTGTCCAAACTTACCCAATAGATCCTTGCATTCTTTTAAGACATAACCTTAGGCAAGTCTCCTCTTGTCAAAATCTCTCGAATCATAACCACAAACTAAATCACTGCAACCAATGTAGGTGATACTTGTTCTTTTGTTCTTCTAAGATACTAAATCACCTATTTCCATTCTCTTCACCTGGTTTTTCCATGTGGCCACTAAAAACACCAACTGCATGTGAAATACTTGAACATTCCCATTGCAATCATCAACACCCATTTCCATGCTCTTCACATGGTTTTTCCATGTGTCTATTGACAACACCAACTGCATGTGAAATATTGACCATTTCATCACATACATGAAACTTCCTACTAACATAGAATATATGAGACATATAACCCTTTTCTTCTTCATTAGTTAGGACATAAACCTGAAGAAAAACTACAATGGAAAGACAAAGGGATTTTATCGATTTCACATTATTCATATCATATTTCCTGAGTATATTCACCACATAACTATGTTGTGATAACCAAAGCTTACCATATTTCCTATCTCTGTGTATTTCCAAGCCCAAGATTTGTTTTGTTGCTCCTAAATCCTTCATATCAAACGTCCTAACCAACTGATCCAACTTGTTGATCTCAAACATGCTTGTGCTTGCAAAAATCATAGCATTTAACAATAAGATAATAAATATACATTAAACACGAGGGTTATACTCATTTCTTGTAAAATTTGGCTCACCATGAAGGAATCAAACATCTTGTACCATTGTCTGGTTACCTTAGCGCATACAATGATTCCTGAGTTTTCAAACAAATCTTCTGTTGCAATTCTAAAATAAGCTTTATGGTTGTTCCATATACATATCCTTATCCAAAAACGCCATGTAAAATAGTTTTAACATCTAGTTGTACTAACTCAAGATCAAGTAACACAACTATTGTTAACACAACATGAATAGAAACCAGCTTTTAACAACTGGTGAGAAACTTTCATGGAAATCAATGCCTTTTAAATACCCTTCTGCTACTCGTCATTCTTTGAACCTTTCATCTTTTACTATGTTTGATTTTATAAAAGGAGATTCGTCAAACACTGCATCTATATCTATGATGATTATGTGGGAAGTAGGATCCCACAATCTGTACCCCTTAACATCATCACCATATTAAAGATCTACATGTTTGTTCTGGTTCCTACTTAGAATGTTGATAAAAAACATAAGAATCACAACCAAATAATTTCACATTTGAGTAATCACCAGATGACATGTTCATACCTCTTCTAGAATCTTCCAGTCTTTTACAACGGATGGTGACCGAGTTACCGGCTAGCACAATTTCTTCTTCCCACAAGTATTATTGCAACTTGGCATTACTGAACATCCCCCTTTGATCCCATCTTCCTTGCAATAATTTCCAAGTTCCATGGATATGAACCTACCTTCATCATGTATTCATAAACCCTTGATTGACTTGCCAATGTTCATTTCACTTCAAATCTCTAAACATATCAGCATTTATACAGACCCACCTTTCTAACCTCAACACATTGCTCCACCTTGAATATTGCATTAAAAAAACCTTGACCAAATCCAGCCAAGCCGACCCAAGTGAACCTTTTTCTCTCACTTCCAGGGACTTCACAATGGAGTATTAGTGCTCCACCTTAACATGAACATTCCCTTGACCCAATCCGGCCAAGATGGTCAAGTAATCATTCACCACTTACCTCTAGGCCCATTTATAGTGGATTTCACCAAGCCTTTTATAGGCTTCATTACATGCAATCCATGGACAAAATACCATGGGATACCCAAAAAACATGGACCCAAAAAACCACGTGCTTTGACCTAAAACGCAGGTTTAACCCGTTAAATATTTCACTGAGTCAAGGTTAACCCAACATACATGCCCCCCATGTATTCAATCTACCTAAATATATGTCTATAATTTTCATAGGTGACCCAATAAACCAGGGGTATGCATGCCTATCCATGTCTTATAAATATATGCCCATTTACATGCAATCAATAATTTTTACAACTCCAAGGTAAATATTTTTTTTATTTCATAGTGACTCAACCATCACTGCTCTTGGTGTTGCCTCCTCTCCTGCAATATTAAATAAAACTTCATCTTCCAAACATAAACGAATGGTATTGAGGGCTCTTGCATCCAGATATTCCCATTCCTCTTCTATCATGCTTGTCAGTTTCTTTGTCTTTCCCTCCAACATCTTTTGCAATCCTTGTTGCACAAGAAAATTCCGCATCTTAAGATTCCATAGCTCAAAGTTATTATTTCCATTTAATTTCTCCACCTCAACCTTTGAACTCTGCACTTTTGTCATTAGCATGAACCGCCCAAAACTGCAGCTTATAAACAAAACTTTCTAATCTGAAGAAATGAACTTATATTTATAAAGGTTGAATAAAAAAATATTTAATCCAAAAAATATTTAATATATATTATATTAAAAAACCTTTTTAAAACATCCACTTTTTTAACCAAATAAACATCCACTGAGAGGGATCTTGAAATTATTGAGAGGGATCTTGAGATATACCTAAATTCCTTGGCTGTCAAGGCCTTGTTTGTGCAATAAAACATAACTTCTTTGTAGCTCCTTGAGTTCCATGGTAAGAAGCTTTGAGTTACAGTAAAGATGGGTAGTTTGTTGTAGCATGATTATCTACAAATATTCCACAAAGATAAATGTTATGTAAAGGATATTCTTTTAAAGGATGTCTTTTTCTACATTTTGGACAATAAATAGTTAATAAATCCTCTACCTCTTTCTTTTGCTTAATTTTCAATGTGTCTAATCGAGAACCAAGAGTACTGAAAATTTTTGTTTTAAAATTGCCCAATAAATTGCCTATATCTACTCTACTTACCCCATCGGTGGATGATTTGTTTACCCTAGAGATAGAATCCCTAGGTCCCTTACCATATTTGGACTTTCCCCTAGATATATGCTTGCATATGTCACAAATTTTCAGATAGGTTAGGTGAGAACTATCTCCTTTATCCATTAAATTTAACACATCAATCCATTCATCTCTAATTCCCCCAAGTAAAATGACTTTTTGAGTATCTAAATCTAGATGATTTTGCCTTTCTCTTTTAATGGTATAATTAAATATTTCTAAATAATATTCAAGGCTCTCTTCTTCTTTTTGTGTAATTTTAAACATTTCCTCTCTCATTCCTCTATTTATATAATAATCGTGATATTTTACCAGGAATGTTTTTCTCATCTCATCCCATGTTTTTATAGCATTTGTTCCCAATCCCATAAACCAACGTAATGCAACATCCTTAAGTCTAGCTGGAAACAACTCTATTTTTTAAGCATTAGATAAATAATCATAGTTGCGACATAACACATAAAATTCGAAAAGGAAAGTTTTTGGGTCTTTGGTTATCATACCATGAATGTTGGGAAGTGCTAAAGGTGGTATGTTCTTCATTTGTACTGCAACTGTTGGATCCAAGATTGGAAATATGAATTCATCCTGAAGAGTTGATTTATAGGTTTCCTTTAGCCTCTCTTATCATTCTTCCTCTCCACCTCTAGGTCATGTTTCTTCTTCTCAGTCACCAAATATTATCGACATGTTGTATTCTCCAAGATGCACAAAGTCTTCTAATGTAACAAAGAATTTTGGTTCCTCAATGGGGTTTTATGGAAATACAATTTCAGGCTGACCACTAAGTAATTCTTCTTCTTGAGGTTCAACTGGAAGTATGATAGCTTGTTGTGAGATTGATAGAACTTTTACTGATTTAGAACTTCCTTCTCCAACCTTTCCTTTTCCTTTTGTTTATGTGGTGACAAGTCTTCTTGTTCATGCCCCTCTTGTAGTTCTACCTACATAAGGGTTAGTTGATGGTGTGGCTCTTACAGTACCACATGATGGAGTGGGTGAAGTGGTGTTTGGTTTACTTCTATAGCTAGTGAATCTACCTCTATTATCTTTATGCCTATTCATTCATTCTACTTATCATGATTTTAAAGTATTGAAGAGATGTCTTCTATAGCCCTACTTATAGTGAATGCATATTCTCTTACCTCTCATCTTATAATCTCTCTTCCCATGCATTCGTTCCTATGTGCATTTAAAAGAAATAAAAACTAAATTCCTCTTTGCATGTCCCCAACAATGGCACCAAAAATGTCATTGAGTCCAATTAGATGAACTCTGCTACATTAAATTATCAACTTGTGGATCGTAAACTAATGAAGTGCAATGAAAAATATATGCAGGTACTAGTTCTAATCTATATAATCATGCATAAGGAAAAAAAATTCACCGCTTTAGCTACATAAACATAGTTCTATTTAGAGGTAGAAAGAACATAGTAATGCTAAAAATGAAAGAACAAAGTTAAAAGAATACAAAGATAATTCTAATATTTAAGACCACCAATGTACTAGAATGTTATAATATTTTTTCAGTCATTTAGCAATGAAATTTCTTGCCGATCATAAGATTCAATTATTCAATGGATGGATACCACATTAGTTATCTTTGTGTAAACATTAATGAATACGTTTGTAGAAAGGAAATGACAGAATTGAGAAATCACGCAACTGGATAAGAAAAAACAAAATACCAATGATGATAAAGAAAGTGAAATAGTGTTCTCCTCCTCAAGGGGTCCTCATTGCTCGGGGAACACTATTTGAAGAAGTTGTATAAAATTAAACTCTTACACACAGAATTAACAATTCATTCGAGAGAACATGAACCAAAGCTTTGTATTAACATCGAATCTGTATACAGAAATTCGATATTAACAAAGAGTAATAATAATAATCGTCCCTCTGAGGATGTAATTCCACATATTTATACAATAGAAACAAGATCACTCAGATCCAAATTATATGGATGTCACAAACAATTTGTATCAAATTACATATGTGTAGATGTAAAATCGGATCTGAATCTTTCATGGGCATATAGATTTATCTCGATCTTCCACATAATATAGAAATTCATAATTTTTTGTGATACAATCTCGTTCCTTCTTCGTGCATTGTTCTAATGAAATTGGGTTGCTAACTATGCCACATGTATGCGTTGACTAGCAAGTTTGACTTTTCTTCTGCTCTATGCTGGAAGATCCATGGGATATACTAACACATATATGAGCTTCATGGAACATTTTAATTCCTTCTAGATGTCGAGGTTCAATCCAGGGTTGATCATGTCCCTATGGAACAAAGAATTCACTGTAGAAACTCATCTTAGTAATTTAGGCTACATAATTGTATTATGAGTTGCTACAAAATAGAGAGATTTTGTAGCTAATCATTACAATAATAGTTAATTAAATCATTAAATGCACAAAGAAGAAAGGAATTAAGTATAAAAGTGCACAAATTACCTTTTATCTTCTTCAATACACATATTTTGTAGTTTATTGTGATTTTAGGGAAAAAAGGAGTGAAATGGGATATAACTTAGGCATAGATATAGGATTTTGGATGGAGGTATAAGATATAAATGTGACAAAATGAGTTTGTTTTGAGAACTCAACAACAAAACAACAACAATATTTTGAATAGATTAAGGACAAGTTCTTTATAGCTTTAGTGTTCATGCTACTTGATTTACATCATCCATTTGAAATTGAGACCAATATTTCATATTATTCTATGGACATAGTGATCACTCAAGTAGGCCACCCAGTAGCATTCCATTCAGTAAAAAAAAATTATATTGTTTGTAAGTACTTGAGTTATGAAATGGAATCATATTCCACTGTACATGAACTTAAATAATGGACACATTAGATTCTAGGTAAAGAAATGGCCATTCATACAAACAACAATCCTTTATAGTTTTCTCCTTCATAGTCTAAGTTATACAAACAACTCAAATTCCTTAGTTACCTACAACAATTCCAATTAGTGGTAATTAAGCATAGGAAATTGAAATCCAATATATCAATTGATTATATTATCTAACCACCAATCATTTCCATGCTTATAATGTTAAGTATGCATGGATATGACACCTTCAGTTGGCCTCAACAATATAAAGATGAAATAGATTTCTCCTCTATGTATCAACAACTCTAGATAGGTTAACCAATTGACATTGATCACCACTTGAAGGATAAATTACTTTACAATCTAGGACAACTTTCTATATCTCTATTTGAGCACTAACATAATCTTATCTAGAATGCACACTACAACAAAACAACAATTCCCTTTAGATTATCAAACACTCTTATGGTACTAAAAGACTCATTTCTATCAGTATTTAGTCAATCTATATGTTAACACACACACACACATATATTAATGTGTGTTTTATTCCATCATCAAGCCACAAAATCACCGAAAAGAATTTTATAAACCCTTTCCTATTCAAAATTGACCATGGGAATCCATCTCTATAGATTTATTGACTAGATATCCTATCACCAAGCATCGACATGATGTATTCCTAGTAGTGGTTGATAGATTTTATAAGCTGGATACATTATACTTTGCAAGAAGACAATAATTTCTTAGTAGACTGGTCAACTCTTCTTCAAACATGTTTGGAAGAACTATGGTATATCAAATTCAATCATCACTGTCCGAGACTCCATATTTGTTAGTGTCTTTTGGAAAACACTCTGGAAATAGACTGACACACAACTATCTATGTCGACAACATTCCATCCTTAGACGGATGGACACATTGAAGTTGTGAATCACATGGTGGTACAATTGCTTCATATGTACAACCACAATCATCATAGAACGTGGGATGAGAGTCTTCCATATATCCATCATCACTCTAACCAATATCAACACAGTTCAACAAGAAAGAGTCCATTTAAAGTTTGTTATGGATTCCATCCCTTAGTGACTATCAACTTGGTCATTCAACCGACCATTTCCTCTGACACAAACCATGGACAGTAAAAAATAAACAAGATAATCAAGTTCAAAGACATGGTTTTTGAGATTAAAATATAAACACAAGAGATGTTGCATCGAATTAGTGAAAAAACTAAAGCTTGACACAACAAGTGTTGTATTCCTTATTCTTTCCGAATTGGGGACTCAAGTCTACTTACTCTGAAGAAGGAAATATTGAGTAACCTATATAGGAAGATGAAGCCTTTGCAACATGTTCCTTATACCATACTCAATGAAATTAGGAAAAATGATTTTAAGCTCAACATTCCACTATACTTGGGTTTACATCCAGTATTTAATGTTGATTTTCTTCGACACTATTTTACACCCTTGTTGGAATAGATCGATTTATATATTGAAGATCCAGAATACATACATCCATATGTTCAATATACACTTGTAGTCACCATCATCATTCGATAGCAAGCATGCCATATAAGGATTCAAACCATTCCCTTGTTTCATGTGGCCAAAGTGGGAAGACTTTGAGCATAAAGAAAGTGGTACACTACCATTGAGTTGGAGTGCAAGTTTCCTCAATTGTATAAGAAAGTAATGGGGACCATTGTCAACTAAGGGGGAAGGTCATATTTTTTCCAATACCTTACTGGAATCCATCGAATAGTGCCTAGTCTTAGTCGATTCTTTGGTCAAAACTTACAATTGACTCCTCACAATAAATACTCAACTCAGTTGATTAACACATTCCTTGACTTAGTCAACTCATGCATCCCTTGAAAGGGATCGTAACTTCTCCTATGTGTCCAATAGTGAGGATGAATTTCCACATGTCAAATGACATCATGAGTAGTCAATAGACACCATGCAAGAACCATAGATGTGGAAGTGCATGTATTCTTATCTTCTTCCTTTAATCAATAGCTAGCAAGAAGTCATTTCTTCTTCTAATTAGTTATGTATGTATCTTGAAACTAAAATGTAGATGGTAAGGCACCCAAACATTATTCAAGAATGTGTAAATGTATGTAATCATGAGTAGAAATAGGTTCTCTAACTTTTCTCACTTCGACCTACCTCTCTTTGTCATTGCAATTGAGTTCATCGAATCATTACACCTATGTTTAGGGTATTAATTATAGAAATAGAAGACCAACATTATGAATTGATTGATCAATACACTAGAAGTTTTCCCTATGGTTTCTTTGTTATCAATTCTTTGCTTACATCTTTATTTGATTGGTATTGTTGTTCATTGTTTTTAGTTGATTATATTTAAATGTTTATTTTTTAGTTTTCCAAAACAATCTAGATTTATATGCTTATGCAATAAGGAATCTTGATTTAGTTAGTCAACTATGTTGTCGACCCTATGTTTCCCCTGGGCACAACATATCATCGGTATCAAATAAATTTTTCTGATAATTGATTTTTATGAGACTATAATTCTCTTGCTAAAACACTAGCTACATAGTTAGCCTACCTATTCTTTTCAGACTCATTCTAAGACATAATTGTTTAATATTCCCTTCCCTTCAACCTATGATTATTTATATGCTCAAAACCCTATACCTAAGATGGCATATGAGTGAAAATTGAAATCCTCTCAATAAGACAAAAGAGCTTATAGAACTAGTACTCACTCTTCAGAGAGAATAAATGCATGGCCACTTCAATGAAATACTTGCATGAGTCGCCTTGGTATTGATTTTGACTAGAAACCTTATGATACTTTCCTGTGATAGGGTTATACCCTTTAACATACAAATGAATCTAGATATAAGTAACTTAGAAGGAACAATTAATTCCAAATAAGTAGACAATTAGGTACATCAATTGGAGTCATAATTCTCTATGAATAATTGTTTTGAGGTAGAGAAATTCATCATTGCAACTTTGAATATCTTGACTAATGTACCCTAGTAGTGGGAAAATCTATCAAAGAAGAAGGAAGAAGATGGAGAATTCATAAAAACATGGAAGCACTTTTTCAAACATGTTAGAATGGAGTTTTATCCATCCAAATATCATGAACAATAGTATAATAACTAGCAGTAGATAAGGAAATGGTAAGATCCAATTTTTCATATTAATATTAATGAATTCTACCAACTAATGGCTGAACTTGGTGTTAGGGGGAAAGAAAAGATACTTACTTTCAAGTATATCATTGGATTAGCTACTTATATTAAAAAAGAAATGGAATTCCTCACTATTGGCACTCTTGTAAAAGCATATCATTCCACTATCAAGATTGAGGAAAGGATGAAGTTGAAAGGGAGTTTCTTGACCAAACCAATTGTTCAAGATATAAAAACAAAATATTATGTCATTGTTGAATTTGGGAAACTCAAATAATCTACTCAAACTATGTCACAAAAAATAGGTGGGAAGAAGTTCTTCAAGAAAGGAAGATGCAATACCAACCTCCTATAAGAAAATAGTTTGACTATCATAGTTCATATTGCCATGATGCATTTGAATGAAAATATTATAAGATATTCATGACACATACATCTATGTCCAACTCAGGTTCAACTACAACAAATATGGATAAAGCTATCATGGAATTCGATCCAAAATCATCAACTCTATTGGCATCGACTTCAACAATCCTATCAAAATTGACCATGATCAATAAAGAGGAAAGCGAATGACTATTACATACATAGATATGGGTGAAATACAACCCGTTACATCTGTTTGTGGACAATTTCAATAAAAAAAAATATTCTCTAAAGACCTTCTGAATAAATTGGGTCTTGTTACTACTCCACTTATGCATCCTTACAACATCAATTAGATGAAAGATGGACAAGAACTTAGAATCACTTGACAATGAAATCTTGACTACTTTATCAATCCTTTTAAGGATGAATTAATTTGTGACATAGCACCAATCTCAATAGTTGATGTGCTATTTGGAAAACCATACGTATGGGATAGACATGAAAATTATCAGTCTAGACCACATAAAGTGATTTTCAATATCAAAGATTAGTGGCATGGAATTTCTAAATGTCGAGCTAAGTCGAAAATATCTATAGTTTCAGAAAACGAAGTCAAAAGTATTATCAAGCATGCTTAGAAATTCATGTTGTTAATGATTAAACCTTAGTGTTTTGAGAATATCATAGTAATTAGTCAAGTCTCCACTCACCACAACTCACGAAAACAAAAACAATTCGATAGAGTATGTGAATAATACAAGGACATACTCAAAGATATAACTTGAGTACCATTATATTTCCAAGTAAAATGGTCCATAGATCTTGTTCATGGCTCTTCATCACCCAATGAATTTGTTTACAAAAGTTCTATTTTAGAGAATAAATAAATCAATAGACAAATTCAAGCATTGATCCACAAAGGGGAAATTTGACCTAGTTCCTCTCCTTGTGGAAGTACAGTGGTCTTAGTTCCTAAGAAATATGGAACATGACACATGTGCATTAAAAAGAAGGATCTCAATAAAATCTTAGTATAATTAATATCATCCTCCTAGAATAGAAAATCTACTTCATTATTTGAAATATTCTAAATCATTTAACAAACTCAACCTCAAGTTAGGATGTCATCAAATCTCTATAGAGTCCTC
>JZKD02S0063749.1:199488-217122 GCA_000966675.3 Picea glauca
TCCAAAAACCTAACCCTAGGAGATGAAGCACCAAAAGTCATGTGGGCCCCGTTTGGGTAAGTGAGTACATCAACTTCTCGGGGTCGTAACTTTTGCATACGATCTCCATTTTAGGTGTGTGATAGCTCGTTAGAAAGGTATTGTCGAGGATATTAATTTTGGGGGCTCAATCATGCCTTCGACTATCATTGAGAACATAGATCTCGAAAAACCTTCATTTGGACCCTCAAAATGGCCCCGGAAGTTAAAACCTGCTAAAAATAGTAAATTGCCAAAATGGCCAGAAAACTGTTTTGAGCCATTTGGAAAAGGTGGGTGGCCACCGATATCCAACTGGATCAATGACCGTCTTAGATCTTTTGCGGAAAAATGTTTCTTTGTTTATTTAAATGGAATCCTCATTTTTAGTAGATTATGGGATGAGCGTTTACAACACCTTCAACAAGTTCTTAACACTCTTGGATAGCATAAAAATTGCATGAAGTTGAAGAAGTTTTTTTTAACAATGAAGAGTATCAATACTTGGGCTATTTGATCAAATCTAAAGGCATTCAAGTTGACCTAGAAAATATTTTAAGTCATCAAGAATTGGCCCGATTTGAGAAACAATCATGAACTAAGGAGTTTCAATGGTTTAGCATTTTTTTTATCGCAAATTTGTGTTAATATTCATCCACATTGCATGGTCGATGAATCAATAGACTGAAGGAGGTGGAAATACAACATTGAAATGGAAAATAACACAATAATAAGATTTTGAAGAGCTTAAAAAAAAACTTTGTATAGATCCACTGCTCATGCTACGTAATTTACATTGGCCATTTGAAATTGAGACTAACGCTTCATATTATGGTATGTGCATAGTGATTACTCAAGTAGGTCATCTGATAGCATTCTATTCAAAAAACTCCAGTGATATTGTTTGTAAGTACTTGACTTATGAAAGCGAAATGTATGAAATTATACAAGCAATTAAGCAATCAAGCCATTACTTTAAAGGTGAACAATGATCATTCATATAAAAAAAAAACCTGTATTGTTCACTCCTTCGTAGTATAATTTAAAAACTATATGACAACTCAGGTGAATTAGTTACCTATAGTAATTTTAGTTGGTTATCAAGCAATCGAAAGGAAAATCCAATGCACCAGTTAATTGTCTTAGCTGACCACCAATCATTTTTCTTTTTAGTGTTAAGTATGCATGGACATGATACCATTAGTTGGACTCGATTATATGAAGATGGAACTAATTTCTCCTTGGTGTATTGACTAATCTAGATATGCAAGTTGATTGACATCCACTACCACTTGAATGACAACTTGCTTTACAAGTTAGGACAAGCTTGTGTACATCTAGGTGAGTAGTGGCATAAGCTTATCTATGATGCACACTACATCAAAACAATAGGTCACTTTGGAGTATGAAATACTCTTATGGTACTATATAAGTATTTCTATAGAATTCACTCAATTTGAATGTTGAAAAATATATCTATTCATGTGTGGTTTGTGCCATCACCAAGCCACCAAATCCTTGATAGAGTTTGTATACACCCTTTCCTATTCTAGATTGACCGAGGAAATACATTTGTATGGATTTCCTGAGTACATATCTTGTCACCAAGAACCAACATGATGCAATCGTAGTAGTTGTTAATAGATTTTATGAAATGGCTATCCTTACACCTAATTACAAGAATACTACGATTTCTTAGCAAACTACTCAAATCTTCTTTGAGCGTGTTTGGAAGAACTATGGTCTACCATCTTCAATCATCACCAATCATGACTTGATATTTGTTATCATATTTTGGAAAACACTCTAGTAGAAAATTGACACACAACTATTTATGTCGACAACATTCCATCTTCACAAATATGGATAGACCGAAGTTGTAAATCACATTGTGGTATAATTGCTTCATATGCACAACAAAAAGAATCATATAACATGGGATGATATTTTCCCATGTATCCAACATAGTTATGACTGAGATCAACACAGTTCATTCAACAAGAGTCCATTTGAAGTCTATTATTGATTTTATCCCTTAGAGGTTATTGACTTAGTCAATCGAATGACTATTTCGTTTGACACAAACCATGAACAAAATGAAATCAACAAGGCACTTAATTTCAAATATAAGTTCAATGATATTCAAAAACAAGCAAAATAGATGTTGCATCGAGGTAGTGAAAAAGCTAAAGCTTGACATTACAAGCATCATATTCCTCACTCATTCTAAATTGGGGATCAATTATAGTTACATATGAAGAAAGAAAGGTCTAGTGGCCCATATAGGAAGATGAAGCCTTTGTGATATGCTCCTTATACCATGCTGGATAAAATTGGGGAAAATTCCCTTAAGCTTAGCATTTTTCCATACCTAAGTTTACATTCAATATTCAATATGGATTTTGTTTACCCTATTTTCCACCATTGCTAGAATAGACTAAGTTATAGCCTAAATATCCAGAATAAATCCACCTAGATGTTCAGAAGCCACTTGCAATTGAAAATATTTTTAGATAGTAAGCATGCCATACAAGGATGTTAAAAATTCCTTTATTTCAAGTGGATAAAGAAGGACAAATCCCATCACAAGGAAAGTGGTACAATACCATTGAGTTGGATCAAAATTTTCCTCATATACATAAGTGGGAAATGTTCCCCCTCATTTACATAAGTGAGCAATGGTGACCATTTCCAACTAAGGGGGAATGCTTGATCCATTCAAAGACTTGATTGGAATCCATCGATGATCACCTACTCTCAATCAATTTTCTGGTTGAAACTTATGATCGAATCCCCACAATCGATCCTTGAATCAATTTCAAATCACACATTCCTTGAATGAGTCAAATCATGAATCCTTCGATGAGTATTTTCGATTATCCTACATGTCTAATTTCAAGCATGACTCAACACATGTCATACAACATCATATCCCCAAGGGTTATCTCAAGTGGTTCTGAGCCAGATGTGAAGTTATCCCTAGCGGAGGAGGTCACATATTCTAATATTGTGTTCTCCCTTGGGGTTAGGCCCCATAATCAAGGCCATTGGTTTACCCCGTTTACCACCCACGAAGTGGGGAATTACTCAGGGATTTCCCGCGAGGTATTCCATCGGAAAACATGTCATACAACATCATGAGTAGTCAATAAATACGGGACAAGCACCATTGGCCTAGCATCATATGTCTCTTATGTTGAAGTTTTACTTATACAACTAGTAGTTACGATTCTTCTTTATTATTATAATAATTTAGCACATTAAATGCATAAATAATATCACTGAAAGGGAGGCAATCATAGAAACAATAGAGACACACAAATTATCTTGGGAAACCCTCATGGGGGAGAAAACACAACAAAAACTTCCTCAATATAGATAGACCAAAGACCAAACAAAATATCCTCCTCTACTCCTTCACTAGGATGAGTAGCACACCACTTAACCAAGAGATGAGACAAAACCCTCCTTGACATCACCCCCAGTTGCAGTAGCTACTCCTCCAAGACTTGCACACTTCTTCATAGTTGTAGATCTAGTGTGGTGAGTGTGTCCAAATGAGGTGTTGGCCTCTCTTATAAATAATGATCTAGCCAGCCTATAATTAGGTCTGGGCTGACCTATCACTTTAACCTCTTAATTTACATTTAACTGTTAAGGCATAATAGGGCCGACTTTTACTAAGGCACAATAGGTCCGACTTTTACTAAGACACAATAGGGCCTAATTAAATATAACATAATAATATTATTCAACTCTCTCTATAGTAGAAAATTCTTCAAAGTTACAATTTTTCAACACTCCCCCTTAATAAGAAGGGTATTCTACTGACAACATTAATAACAATTGACTAGAATCAATACATTATCGAAAGGAGGGGACATCATCATCAACATCGGGAACACTGTTGATCATATCTATAGGTCATCGAAAGTTTTTCTCATCATCAACATCAGTAGAAACTGAACATCATCATCATTTGTAGCGCAGAGCTAGAGTAACATCATCATCATCAAAAACATGACGTTGGAACATCAACATCAATAGCACGAAGATGGAACATCAACATCAACAAAAAGAAGATGGAATATTCATAAACAACTATATGTGGCAACAAAATGAGGCAGGTGCATCAACAACAACATTTGTGGTACTCTAATAAACCGTCCTTACCAAAACTTCGGGATCTGCCCAGGAATCATAAGATTCCCTAGGATATAAAATCCTAAGAAGCTACCATGTGGTACTCTGACAGACCATCCTTACTAGAACTTCGGGATCTACAAAGGAATCATAAGATTCCCTAGGATATAAAATCCTAACAATATACCATGTGGTACTCTGACAGACCATCCTTACCGGACCTTCAAGATCTGCCCAGGTATCATAAGATTCCCTAGGATATAAAATCCTAATTGAGCTATCACTACTAACCACAAGTGGAATATACATGCATAGGTACTCTGAAAGACCGTCCTTACTGACCTTTGGTATCTTCCCAAGGATGATTAGTCCCCTAGGATATAAAATCCTAACTGAGATACCCATTGTTGGTCAAGATACCATAGTATCATCATCATCACTCCCCCTTTCGAGGGAGGTCCTTTCGTAAAACACCAATATTGTCTCGGAAGTACTCAAACTTCGCACGAGATAGAGGATTAGTCAACACATATGCAACTTGCTCATCTGTGCCAACATATTGGAGCTTTACAGCTCCCTTCTGCACCATGTCACGAATGTAGTGATATCAGATCTCTATGTGATTCATCTTATCATGGAACACTAGGTTCTATGTCATCTTTATGCAACTCTAGTTATCACATAGAATCATGGTATCTTCCATCTCTAGACTGAACAGACTTGTCAACAACTTCTGAAGCCATATGGCTTCACAACTGGTGGACCATGTTGCAATGTACTTCTCTTCTACCGTGCTGATAAAAATACTGGATCTCTTCCTACTTTTCTGTGAAGTCATGGCTGACCCCAAACTGTAAAAATATCCTAAAGTGTTTTTTCTGTCTGAAGCACTTCCAGCCCAATCTAAATCAATATATCCATACAATCTGAAGTCACAATATCTAGTAAAATAGAGGCCATAGCCCAATGTACCCTTAAGGTATCTGATCAACTACAAGGTGAACACGTCTAGGCTCCACCAGATACTGACTCAAGGTGTTCATAGCAAAGCATATATCTAGTTTGGTATTTGTTAGTTACATTAACAAACCAATCATCTGTCTATATAGAGTAACATCAACTATTTCTGACAAAGCATCATCCAATAACTTAGATTCATTTCCATAGGAGTGGACATGGCTCTATAGTCCACCATGTCGAATTTCTTCAGAATTTCCACAACATACTTTCCTTGACTAAGGAAAATCTCTTCTAGGCTTTTCCATACTTCAAGACCTAAGAAATAGTGCATCAAGCCTAGGTCCTCATTTCAAATTCAACAAAAAGATTCTTCTTACAACATGTGTTGATATTTTCTTCATCTGTCAAGAATAATTCATCCACATATAGCAAAAATATAGCTGGTCCATCATTCCCAATCTTGAACTAAAGTTTGGGCTCATCTTTAATCTTGGTAAATCCCAAGCTCATCATAAAACTATCAATCTTGCCATACCAATCTCTTGGAGCTTTCTTTAACTTGCATACATGAGTCTTATTGTCCTATATTTTGAAACCAAATTTTCACATCACATTGTACCAACTTGGTACACTTGATTAGCTGAAACTCAATCTACATAATCATGTGTTGGTTCTATTTTCTTTCTACAAAGAACTATTTTTCTAACTGCCTCAGAGTATGTTTTCAACTTTTTCTGCAACTGTTCTTTCTGGAACCAGGACTCTGCACTTGCAGCTTCTATTTATGAAGCTAAGAATGACTTCTCTATTCTCATTGTAGATGTTGAAATCTGAAAGTAGCTCCTCTATTCTATCATGGAAATAGTTTCATCTGAAACTGAAGGTAGCATTTCTTCTTTCATGGAGGCAACTCAATCTCAAATACATGGACCTCTCCCTTTTAATATCATACTGTATTAGAATTATGGTTGTTTTGGCTATCTTCACAAACACTGGAACTATTTCATCGATTACTGGAGCAAGTGTCTCATCATAGTCTTCTCCCTCTTGCTGGGAGAATCCTTTGGACACAAATCAAGCTTTGTACATATTTATACTGTTATATGCAACATGCTTGATCTGTTAGATCAATCTTGGAAGTCACCATTGACTTCCCTTCTGGTCTCAAGGAAAAATCCATATCCCAATCCTTCTGACTGGTTTCCTCCTCTGTCACTGAAACAAGGGAATCTTTTCAGGATATTTCATGTCTCCTAGAGGTCTTTGAAGCTACAATCTAATCTTCCCAACTCATGGAATTTGTCTTTCAATCCTGAAAGATGTCTCTTTTTCCCATCTGATCCTTTCTTTACTCCGAGTCTTGATTTCTTTTGAGTCTACAATAACTTCATAGTCTCTATAGGATATACTTGGTGTTGAATACCAAGTATTAATATGAAAATTTGAGTCAGACTTCAAACAAATTTTTCTTCCTATCAAGGTGGCTTCATTATCTATTGACCAAATCTATTGTGAGTTATATTCTAATGTTCATTCATCTTTGGAGCCTTCTTCTCCTTACAATCAATCTCCATATGAGATACTATGTATCTCAAAAGTAACTTCTTCTTCATCTTCTTTGGTACATGGATCTATATGGTCATGTATACATCTTGGATAGTTTTCTCAGTGTCTCATCTAATATGTTGCCTCCTGCAATCATCACTATAGCTTCCTCAGGGTTATCACCTGTGACCTGCCCGGAACAAGAACAACAAGGGAGAACCAATAGACAAGAATAATACTCTTTATAATAATAATAAAACAATAGAGAGAACAATCCTTATAGTAGCTCATTTAGATCTATCACTTGTGACCTCCCTGAAGTAAGGGTAAAAATTAAGAAATACAATAATAAGGAATGAGAGAAAGACTCTTCTAGTGTTGGGATCAATCATTCCTCCATGGTAACCTGGAAACAAAACAAGAAGTTTCTCCTTGAGGAGATGTTAGTTATACATAGTAAATGATTATAGTAATAATTTATCTCAATAGTGCTCACATGCTACCAAGTATTTAATAATAAAAGTTTTCAAAGATGGCTATCACAACTATAGTGTTTAGTAGTTATAAAACTTGATATGTGTAAATTTGAATCTTATAAATTTAATCAATCAAACCTGGAACCTGGAGTCTTTTCCTCAAGAACGAGTTTGTTGTTTTTCTTCCGAGTCTCCTTCACTCAAGATGACAAGTATTTTCTTGAACCTGTCCTCTGTACTAAGATAATATGCTTTCTTGATAGAAAGATGAGTTAGGGAATAAACTCTATAATCTCAACTTTAATCAAATATAATACTTTGACTTTAATTTTGACCAATGGTTAGTATGATAACTTCAACAGATCAAGATGCAACCTGGATATTCATAAGATTACGATAATTCCATAACAAGTAGAGGCATATCAAAGTAATCAAACCTGGGGTGCATTGTTCCTCTGAATGTGTTGGATCTGATATCCTTCTGGATCTATGATTGTTGTTTAGAAAAAATATCCTTTCTCCTACAAATACCCTTTAGAATAATGATATAGTTTGAACATATGTAAATACATACCTATGACAGTATCGGTAGGTAGTGGCACCATATGGTAGCAACGAAAAGCAATAAAAAACCTTTAAAACTTCAAGGGTGTTGCAACTTCTAATCTAAAGGTAGATGGAGATTTGATAGGGTAAGGTGCACTAGGAAAATAAAAATAAGTCCCAACACTTCACAAAAAATTTCACTGCAACTGATACTGCAGTTGGTGTTGGCACTACAACTGGTACTACAACTAGTGTTGGCACTGCAACTGGTATTGCAACTGGCATGAAGGAATTGTCACTACAACTGTAGCTGATACTGCAACTAATATTGCAACTGCAACTGCAACTGGTACTGGTACTTTAACTGCAACTGCAACTTAGGGTTTTATGAGGAAACCCTAATTTTTCAAACTTCAAATTTCATAATTCTGATCCAAGGACTAGATGTTTCCTCCTAGGGTGAGTTCCTAGGTGTGATTACTTTCTCCAACTTCCTCCTCAAACAAGGAAAACATCACAATTAGGGATTATGAAAAAACCCTAATTTTGTAGCAGCTGCGATACTAAAACTGAATCTTGAAGAGGGTGCATTGAAGCTAGTCACTTCTTTCTAAACTATGAGTTGGTCTCTTTCATGTTAATTTTCAATCTTAAACAGATACCAACAGTTCACAATAGTGTTATTTAACCTTTAACCTTTAACTAAAACATTAACTGAAACATGAGGATCACTGAAGGAAAGACATTCACATAGATGAAAAGTATTTATCTTGGGAAACCCTAAAGGGGAAGAAAACCCAACAAACTTCTTATTGTGATATATTGATCATTCAAACAAGCATAATGTACTTACAAGACTCTTCTAGAAAGATGTAGATAAGATACTAGCACTAAGACGATGGTTCTTACTATTTTCACTATGTCATCAATATATCTAAGCCTCTACGAGTAGTTTTTTCTATCCTCTAGTTGTTGTCACAAAACTATTTTGTTGTTGCTTGTTGGCTGACCCAAATATGGCCCTAAGGATGTCTCAGAATTTCCCTTAAATCTGCCTCATATTGCTTCCCATAACATAGTTTTTCCACCCTCAGAAATGCCTTGAGAATCTATCGAGAACAACCTTTAGTTGTTATTCAAAACACCTTTAGTTGTTGTCCAAAACACCTTCAGAACATAGTATATTTGCTGCTATAGAGCAATCTCTTATATGTTGCCCAGTACTGAGTTATCAACTGCTACATGATAGAGTAGATGGATGTTGCTAGAATAGATTAGTTGTTGCAATAGAATAGCCTATGATACTCCCTCATAATAGTTATAAGTGCTGCTCAGAATAAGTGAACTAATCTGATGTAAAAATGATATAGAAAACTGATATAGAAACTAATGTGAAAAATGATGTGAAGAGAGGGTGCCTCCCTCTCTTTATATAGGATAGAGTCTAGGTTAGGTAGATTTAGGTTAGGGACACCTCCTAGGTTAGGATAGCTTAGGATTTATGTTAGGACAACTAGGTTAGGGCTGTCCTAGGATGACCTAGAAAGGGGGAAGCTTGAGGAGGGTGGTTTAGGAAGAGGCCAGCTTGAGGAGGGAAGCTTGTGGAGGGAATTTTAGAGGCCATCCTGAGAGAGGGAATCTAGGAGGGCTGCTTGAAAAGAATAACTTCTGAAACTACTCAAAATTCAACACTCCCTCTCAGCAAAGAGAGTATTCTTCATGCATCCATTTTCACACGGTTATTTCTAGTCATTGCACATGATCATTAACTTGTTGACATAATAAATATATCACAAAAGGTTTCATAACCTTATGAAAATAAGGATCATGGAATGTGATCAGCCATTTGTCCTTAACCATGGTCAACTGCTAGAGTTATTTCACTTAGGGGTGGCCAGTCCCTGAGGAATTCTCATAGATCATCATGAAGACCTAGGAGAACTTTTCACATTTCTGTGTCTTAACTTTTGATTTGACACACAAATATCACATAACTTTTCTTGATCCAGGTGGATATCGGTGGCCACCCACCTTTTCCGATTGGTTCAAAACTGTTTTCTGGCAATTTTGGCAATTTACTATTTTTAGCAGGTTTTAACTTCCGAGGCCATTTTGAGGGCCTAAATGAAGGTTTTTCGAGATAGAGTTTCTCAATGATATCCAAAGGCATGATTGAACCCCCAAAATGAATCTTCCTGACAATACCTTTCCAATGAGCTATCACATGCCTAAAATGGAGATCGTATGCAAAAGTTACGACCCCAAGAAGTTGATGTACTCACTTACCCAAATGGGGCCCACATGACTTTTGGCGCTTCATCTCCTAAGGTTAGGTTTTTGGATGTCTAGGACTTTTGGCATTCCTGTCTATTGTAAAAGGGCCTTCTGAGCCTCATTGTAATCATCTTCTTGCGAATGCGAGTAACCATCACATCTCTTCTCAGGGATAAGCTGCCACCATTCTAGCGAGTCTTTCACTCTATATTTTTACAGTCTCTGTAAATTTCTTTGATTAATAGAAATCATGTATTACTGTATATTTGTGTTTATGGTTGCATCTATGATACATTTCTGTTATATTATTGAATATTTTCAATATCTCTATGCATTTCTTTATTATATCTCTGCTCTCATTTCGTGCCGAAAATAATCTGGATCATGTCTTGACTTTTTCTTTGACACACAAAGATCACAATACTTGACTAGGCTCACATATGTTGTGCATTCCCCCTAAATTTTGCACTAGTCTATATATGCTCACAGAGGTTGTATGTTCCCCCTGACGTTTACACTAGATTATCTATGCTCACAGAGGTTGTACATTCCCCCTGACTTTTTCATTAGACTTACATCTTGACTATTGTCTTTACAAGGCTTCTACCTTTTCCTTGGCTTGACTCACAAGAACATATAGCATCTTGTTTGTCCTGAATTTAGGTTCGACTCACTGAGGTTGTATTTTCCCCATGGATTTTTTCAATACCTCATAAGACTGGTTTATTTTCCAAATCTCCCTGACTAGCTTCAGGGTGACGACTTAAGGAATCTCATTGGAGAATGTATTATGATGATGTTGTTCCCTCTCAGTGAGGGACACATTTTCTGCCATACCAAGCTTGTCCCATAAGTACACAAATTTTCCAAGGGACAGAGGCTTAGTCAAAATATCTGTTATTTTCTCATCAGTACGAAGATACTGCAGCTTGATGGTACATCTTTGGACCATGTCTCTGATGAATAGATATCTCATCTCAATATTCTTTGATCTATCCTGGAATACCAGGTTCTTTGTGATCTTTAAACAACTCTAGTTATCACAATTGATAACAATTGTTTCTAACCTCTCTTGAAACAACCGAGAAATAATATTTCTCATCCATACTTCTTCTCTACTTGCATTACTGGCTGCTATATACTCTCCTTCAGCTGTACTCTATTCTATGGAGAATGTTTCTTGCTCGACCAAGATATCATAGTTGAATCCAAGATAAAATAGTATCTAGAAGTACTCTTCTGGTCCACTGAGCTCCCAACCCATTATAAATGAACATAACCATCAAGTAACACTCCTCCATTGGAAGTGTATCTAATTCCATATGCAATGGATCCTCTCAGATATCTGAGGACATGTTTAGCAACAATCCAATGTTTGTGTCTCGACTCAGACATGAATTGACTCAAGAGGCTTACAACAAAGCATATATATGGCCTTGTATGGAACAAATACATCAAGGATCTAATAATTTTCCTGTATATAGATGGATCCACCAACTCAAATTTAGAATCTGACTTATGTAACTTCTTTAAGTTAGATACCATGGATGGATTTACAATCTACCATGTATTGTATATCAGGTGAATATTTTCCTTGAGAAAGGAAATTTTCATCTAACTTTTTCCATACCTCCAAAAGAAGGAAGTAATGCATGAGTCCAATGTTTTTCATTTCAAATTCAAAAGCGAGCTCCCTCTTACACTGAGCTATCAATTGTTCCTCTCCAGTAAGGAACAAATCATCAACATATAGAACCAAAATCAGGGGATGATTTTCTATTACTTTGAAATACAGGTTGGGATTAGTTGTACTCTTGGAGAAATCCAAGCTCTGAAGCTAACTGTCAATTCTTGCATACCAAGACCTTGGTTCCTGTTTCAGCCCATAAAGTGCTTTATTTAATTTTCACATATGTCATTCTTTTCTTTGAACCATGAAACTCTCTGGTTTTTCTATATATATATGTTCCTCAACTTGACCATTGAGGAATGCAGTCTTTACATCCATTTGGTGAATTTTCCAACCTAGAACTAAAGCAAGGGATTTGATGGTCCTAATGGAAGTGCACCTTGCAACATGTATGACTTTTTCATCATACTCAATACCTTCCTTTTGATAAAAACCATGATCCACAAATCTCACTTTGTATTTCTCAATACTTTCGTCAGCTGCATGCTTGATTTTGAACAACCATTTGGAAGTAACCACATATTTTCCTTCTGGTCTTGGAACTACTTCCCATACATCATTTTTTATGATGGATTGATATTCTTCCACCATGGAATCTTTCCATACTTTATGCTTAGCACCATCCTCATAGATGGTGGGTTCTGCATCGCTAATCTGAGCCATAAGAGCCACATTATCAAATTGATCCAATGGCTCTTCAAGTTCCTCCATCTCTGTTTATTTGTGTGATTATTTAGATTTCTTAAATGAAACTTCTTCATGAAAAGTTACATCCCTGCTTACCTCGGCATACCTTTGGCCTAGAACATAGATTTTGTAGGCCTTGGATGTTTCATTGTTCCCAACAAAAATTATTTTCTTCCCAAAAGGCTGCATCTTAGTTCTCTTCTCTTTCGACAAACTATCGGACATTGTGAGACATACTATGGATTATATGCATAATACTATTGATCTCTCATACCAAGGACAATGGACCAATTATAATTTTTAGGACTCCAGTGTCTGGGGAAATGGATCGAATCAAATGAACATATCTGATGAGTTCCCAAAACCATGGAGAATAACCCCTCCTAATAATAGATGACTCAAATGAGAACTTGTCGAACTCCCGTACTAGGGATAATGGTCCATCTAACCAAGAAAAATTGTTGGGTTTGCAGACCAGGGAAAATGACTTAGCTTGCATCAATTACAACAAGTATATGCTAAGATCACAACTCCTTTAGACATGTCATAACACAAATTTAAATCTAGACCTGTTCTTGATTTGACAATCAATCATAATTAACTAACTACATAGGATACATACCTTGTCCTTTGCTAAATTGTTGTTGTCAAAAGGATGCTACTACTGAAAGAATGTGACAATGCCTTGGATTGTTGTAACTAGCAACTCTATTATTTTGAAGGAGATACCATAAGATCTTTTGAACCTTTCCTTCTAGATATCAAGACTGTGACTTTTCATATATAACCGAGTGTATGATTGCATAGGTATGTTTCCTTACTATTGTTTGTCCAAGAATATAAACAAGATATTCATAGTGAAAAATTGTTGTCTTATTAAGTACATGTGGATGAGGTTTTTAATGCAATTCATTTCCTCCTAGCATTGTCGAATACGAGTCTTTTCTACTATCCAAAAATGCAGAGATAAAGTAGGCGCAATTTTGGTCCATCATCTCCTTGTGCAAACGTTTTGAGGCTTACATTTTCTTCATTATCATAGGTGTCCAAATGACCTAGCCTCAAGCCACCTTCAAGAATGTCATAAACTACATACATAGCCCAATGTTTATTAGAGGTCACTAAGAAAGTGTTTTGATCACCGATTTGTAACCAAGTGACCTGTCCCTAGACTCAAAACTAGTCAACAATAGAGCATAACATAGCTCTAAAACCAGTCACTAAACTATGTCACAATAAGAACAAATCAAGTACTTACCTATATTCTTTCTTCTAAAAATTGGACTGACATCCTACCTGAAATTTGCTTGAGATACACACCAGGACAAACTTTAAAATATTCTTAAGACTTTCCTATAATGAGCTCTGAGATTTTTCTTGAATTTGGTCCTCAAGCTTCATACAACATACTTTAGATATGCTGCAAAACTTTTTCCCAAATTGGATCTGCAGCTCGGCCTAGAAAAGGATTGAACTTTTCCTTAAATCTAGTATAAGAGAAGATCCTAAAGTCTTCCTTAGCTCTAATATTATAGAAGACCTGTACCATGCCTTAAAATCACCTCAACCAGAGCTTAAACTTTGTTTAAGCACTCTTGAAATATTCTCCCATACATCCTTCTATATTCATTGGAATATTCTGCGCTTAGCCTCATCTTCCTTGCGAAAATGCCCTCTTTCAGGGGTGGCTCTAATACCATGTTAATTTTCAATATTAAACAGATAAAAATAGTTCACAGTAGTGTTCTTTAACCTTTAACAATTAACTAGAACATTAACTGAATCATAAGGATCACTGAAAGAAATAAATTCACATAGAGGACAAGTATTTATCATGGGAAACCCTAAAGTGGAATAAAACCCAACAAAATTCTTCTTGTGATATATTGAACAATCAAACAAGTATAATGGACTTACAAGACTCTTCTGGAAAGAGGGAGATAAGATACTAGCACTAAGACAATAGTTCTTACTGTTGTCACTGTGTGTTAAATATATCTGAGCCTCTATGAGTATCGTTTTCTATCATCTAGTTGCTGTCAAAAAAATGTTTTATTGTTTCTTCCTAGCTGCCCCAAATATGGCCTTAAGGCTGTCTCAGAACTGCCATTAAAGCTGCCTCAGATTGTTGCCCAGAACATAGTTTTTCCACCCTCATAAAAGGCCCTTGGATGTTGTGTTGGCCGTTGACCAAGTTTTGGGAGATTCTTGGTCACGTTGACCTATTTTGGACTTTGAAATCTTGTCAAAGGAGGAGCACAAGATGAAGCAGAGATCATGGGATATCGGCCCCTTTTTGGTTTTTTTTTAGGTTTTTGGGATTATGTAACGGGAATGGGATGTCGGCCCATGGGTTTACCCATGCTTAGGCCTATTTTGTAATGCATAAATAGATATATAGGCGATGTAAGAAGATGCCTCTAGTCACTTGTAAGTCTATGCTAAGTGAAAATGTGGTGTGTAAAGGCTTTGTTCATTCTTACAGAGCTAAGTCAAAGTGGTTGTAATAGATTGTGGAAGGCTTTGTGCTATAACGCGAGGAAGGAGGATCTAGTGAGGTGCGCAGATCTCCTGTCCTTCGCGGAGTAAGATTTTGGTGGCTCTGTTCTTGTAACTGATTGACTGAAGACAATAAACAAGAAGAGTTGGTGGACATAGCCCCAGGGTGGGGGTGAACCATGTAAATAACGTGTTGTCCTGCTTTGTGCTTTGTCTTGATGTGTTTATATCTTCTCTTGCTAAGTGATTTGATAGAGATAGATAAATCTACTTATGCTTTGTTCTAATGATGTAAATGAATGCTAGATATTACCTATATGAATGTGCTTAGTGCTTGAATATGTTAGATCTGATCTATTTCTTCATGCTATGTGCTTAGATACATCAGATCTGAATAAGTGTTGTAATGCTCTATTCGATCTGCGGAGTATATATTAGTTACATATTGATGAACTGACAGTGCTAAGTTCTTTATTAAGTAGTACAATCATAGATCTGTGTCCCAACTAAGGTTGAAGACATCTGATTCCTACAACCACCCCTGCCTCTACCTCAGGTGAGACTTCATCTACTTCGCAGGTGTTACCGAAAGGGTTGGTAGTTAGGGTTTTGTTGGTGTGTTGTTGTAGCGTTGAACCCTAGGTCTGACCCTTGTGCCAACAAATGGTTCCGTTGCTGGGACTTGAAACTGTGATTGCTGGGAACTGAGGAAGAAGAAGCTTTGTGCAAAGAGTCGACCTAAAATTGTGAAAGATCTGTGTGTAGATCTATTGCCCTAGTGCACAGCATTTTACTTGACCTGTGTGCCAAGAGGAAGGTCGGATCTGAAGAAAAGAGGTAAGATTTGCAAGCTCTATTCTCTGATAAAGGTAAGAATAATGAAAAGTTTTAGATCTAAAAGCTTTGTTCTTTGTAAAAGTAAGATAAGTGGAATTTTTTGTTTCTAGAGTATGGATCTAGGTATGATTGATAGAGTCTGTCCTAGCCTAAAAACTAGGGCACTGATAGATGAAAGAATGTTTGATATGAATAGATCTGAAAGATATGTTATACCTATGCATAGAAAGAATAGTTGGACTAACAAATGGATGCAGGATCCTAGAAATAATTTGTTGTAGGTTAGCTACTATGATCCTAGCGCATAGTATAGGAAAAGTTGGGGATCATTTAAAAGAAAGAGAGGGCCTCTGTTATAGTTGCAAAAGACTGGGACATCTTGCTAAGTAATTCCCAAGAAGAACACCTAGTTGTCTTTGTTTCAAAGCTATGGACCATGAAGTGTTGGATTGCCCTAGAATGATTGCTAAGCTTGAAAGAATGAATCTGAACCAAGAAAACCCTAAGGAAGATCCAGAGGCTATGGAAGAATCCTAGAAAGAATTAGAGAAAGTATTGCTATAGATGAAAGAAACCCTGAATGACCACCGACATGTCATATTGTCAGAGATCTTCAAGGAAAAAGAATTCATTGAAGAAAGAATGGGAGACTTCGATATTGACTGCATTCTAGATGAGGAAACACAGGTGAATGTTATGACAGAATGAACTTGGGAACTTTTAGGGAAGCCTGCTATGATTCCATCACTGGGAGGAATAGGATTATTTAGAGGAAAACTGGTGAACCTATGTGGAAAGGTCGCTTAGATACCTATTAGTGCCAATGGAACTTCGACTGAAGAAGATTTTGAGATTATTAAATTTATTGAGAACAACGCCCCATTTACCATGTTACTAGGAAAACCTTGGATTAATAGAGATCAAGCTAGACAAAAGGAAGAAGAAGAAGCTTTGGAGCAGAATAAGAAAGAGTTAAAAGATTTCATGACTAGAAGGATCGCATGCTTGATTGAAGAACAAGAGAGCAGATCAAAGCTATTTAACACTAGAGACCCTGATGTCGAAGCTACAAGAACATTAGAGGACCCACAGAAGATTGAAGTACCTACTCCAGATAAATAAGAAGTATTACCCTTGAATCCTAGGAAAGAATCTCAACAACGCGAAGTGACTATGTCCAAAGAAGATAAGAATCATAATGGAAAAAGGACTACCGAGACGAAGCTCACTGGAAAGAAGGCTAGAAAGATAAGTAAGAAGAGGGCTAAGATTGAAAAGCTATAGAAGGTTCCAGAGGGAACTTCGCAGAAAGAAAATTTGTAGAATTGGAGCTTCGTCGGGATATCAGAACAACGACACATGGAACTTCGCCATGGTGAAGAAATATAGTTGTTGGGGACATTATAACCATTCGACTGATGCTATGAATGGGTCGAAGGACATTTATGGTTCGCCATCAAACCATTGGACCGCACCATAATGGACAAAATAGAGTTAATGATGGCCTCATATCCGTTGCAAGAAAACCGTTGCCAAGCTACCTATTTATCCCTTTGCGCCATGCATTGAGTGTAAGTTTTAAACCTGCGAAGTAAAGAAATGCATATAGATTCTTAAGCAATAAAGAAATTAATCAATGGCTCATACAAAGAATACACAGAGATTTTTACCGGAAACCCTCAACCGGGAAAACCTTTCTTATTTTCATTATCTCGAATTTCACCATTCACCATACAATATATAGAATTTTTTTAGGCATTCCGTAGATACCAAAACCCTAATCCATTAATCCGGGATTAATTTACAAATCAGCTAAAAATAGCAAAATCCACGCACACACACATGTCGTCGTATCTGATGCACCCACACACACACACATGCAAAGAATATAACACATACCCAACATTCTCCCACTTGTTGTTTTCTTTGCATCCAGGGGTCCAGGGGATTATATAGTCA
>JZKD02S0063749.1:220329-233221 GCA_000966675.3 Picea glauca
GAGGTTTTCACCTCCGTGGAAGAGGTACTATCAGATCCCTTTGGTTTTTCAACCTTCTTAGACTTGTAATCTTTCTTATAATGCCCTGTTTTACCACACTTCCAACATTTCCTCACAGATTCTCCTGGGGACTTAGATCTACCTGTAGATTTAGATCTCCATCCCAAACGCTTACCAGGGTTCCTGTATTGGGTACGCCCTCTTACAAATAAAGCATCTATGTTGTGACCATCCATGCTTTTTTGCCTCATCTCTTCAGATAACAACGATGCAACTACATCCTCATACTGCAATGTAGATTGAGTGGTACTACCTATTGCTACAACCAGATTATCCCAAGAGTCTGGAAAAGAACATAACAAAGTAATACACTTATCTTCTTCTACAATTGTAATATTAATAGATCCAAGTTGACTTACCAGAGTATTAAAGGCATTTAGATGTTCTGTCATAGAATCTCCATCTTCCATCCTAAGATGATACAGCGTATTTCGAAGAAACAACTTGTTTACCAGGGACTTTGATTGATACAAATTCCCTAACTTATCCCATAGTTCCTTGGCTGTAGATTCTCCTGATACATTCAACAACACCGAATTTGCCAGGCAGAATCGAATGGTACTCCTTGCTCTTCTGTCCAACTTGTCCCAATCTTCCTTCGACATACCAGTAACTGGTGTACTAGTAGTTTGTGTACTGGTAGGTTGTGTACCAGTACCTATGTTCTTGTAGATGGTGTACCAGTAGGCTGTGTGCCGGGATCCACAGCGATCCATTGTTCTTTGTCTACAAGAAGGTCCTCCATCTTGAGCTTCCATAGCTCAAAGTTTTTACCGTTGAAATTCTCTATCTCGATTCTAGATGAGCTCGCCATTACTCTTACTTTACTCGAATCTCCTCTGCAAAATCTCCCACTGAACCCAGGTTTATCACAGAACCAAGATAAACTTGATCTATCAAGATTGAGCCAAACCCTCAGCAACAAAGGCGTCCCTCTAAAGCCAAAAATGTTCTGTGATACCACATGTAAGTTTTAAACCTACGAAGTAAAGCAATGCATATAGATTCTTAAGTAATACAGAAATTAATCAATGGCTCATACACAGAATACACAGAGATTTTTACCGGAAACCCTCAACCGGGAAAACCTTTCTTATTTTCATTATCTCGAATTTCACCATTCGCCATACAATATATACAATTGTTTTAGGTATTCCGTAGATACCAAAACCCTAATCCCTTAATCCGGGATTAATTTACAAATCAGACGCAGTTTTCTTATCTGACACACCCACACACACACACATGCAAATAATATAACACATGCCCAACATTGAGAACACTTTTGCTAACCAAGAGTTTGAGCCTACAGACTAAGATAATTTTTTACAACGATCATCGCATTTTTTCCGTCTCTTCCATTGTAGTGTCTGAGTTAATCTTGAACTCGATATCATTAATCCCAAGCACATATGTCTGAAGAGCTCACCGCAGTCGAAGAATTAGTGACAAAAGTACACCTTGACCTGATGACTAAAAGAGTCATGTCGGAGAGAGGATTATCCATAGGTGTACAGGATTCATCCAAGAACACAGTACAATCATCCCCATCAACTGCTCGAGCCAGACCATCCTGACCATCAGATGAGAAGAGAACTAAGCATAGAGATGACTTAGCGAATTCCAAATTCATCCCGACCATCTTACCTACCTATATACCACCTTTGAGCGGTGCAATAAATCAAGATAGCGTGCCCAGAGATTTTGAATACACCTTGGTTATGGCGTACCTCCCGAAAGGAATATGCGCAGTTAGAGAAGACCAAGACAAGATTGTAGCACTGAAGTTTATCGAATTCAACCTCAGCGACAGGAAGGTCTATAACATGCTCGCCCCACATAAGTACTTGACCAGAACAAAGAGAAAGAATTCTAAGATAATCCCTCAGTCATGGACCCATAACCTCATGCAGTCCACCCTATTGAACGCCATGATGATCCCGCACTTCGGAAGACACCAGGTGGTCAATGCTTGTGTCAAGTTGTTTCTTTCTTGTTATGATCGCGGTTATTTGAGGTTAAACTATCATATCACTGTTGATCCAATGTTGATCAATCAAATCACAGGATTAATCATGTAAGGACCTGATCCACGAGAGTTTTACCCCAGAAAAACCATGGATCGCACTCTAGCACAAAGGATAAAAGACACCTATGGTGATGTCGAGAAGGGCACGTGAGGCTACAAGGTAGCTTATATCCAAAGTGGCGCAATGCACCTCGCCTGTCAGTTGATTGCAGGGAAGTTAGTACGAAAGAACCAACCAACCCAAGTCACCGACTTTGTAGTTGACCTCGCAGGGAAGTGCACAGAGGGCTTACAGATGAATTGGGTGAAGTACCTAGTGAACTAGTTGGAACTTGACTGTAGAGAAGTGCAAGATCAAGGATATGAATTTCATTTCAGTTGTTTCTTCATCCTTATAGATTTCATCGCCTGGGAGATGTCAGAAGGTGCAACCTTCCCTGACATCGAGCCCTTTGAACCACTGGCCGCGAAGTTCAGTACACTATGGTATTCAAGTGACATGAATAAGAAATGGCAGTCAAATGTCATGTCCATACATACTACAATCAATTGAAGGTATCCATATAGTCCGAGCCTCGCATGAATCCAAATACTTTACACCGATTTCGACCTTTGATGAAGTTCAACGCAGGCAGGAATTTCATTTATCTTTCAACGCGCACAAATGAACATAAGCAAAAACTCCAGTCCTACTACAAGCTGATAGAGGAGCATCTGGAGTAAATCACTAAGGACTGGTCGATGGACCTCCTTATCCTAGTAGACCCTGTAGAGATATCCGAAATAGACAGTCTAGAAACTGTGCAGGATACACCCAGACCCAATAAGACAAAGAAGATCGAAGAAGCTGAATATGTAAGTAGTGCCTCAGTGAATATTGCTTCCATATCACCAGAGCGAGGGGGTGATGGTGAAGAAATAGATGGCATGGAGGTTGAAAAAAATAAAGGTGAGGTAACACCTCTTAGAGACGAGAAGGACCCCTCGAAGAAAAGGAAGGTTTCCCCTCTGAAACCCTCCTCCCGGAAGAAAGAAAGACCAAGTTACAGACTATCCTCACCCCTGATGACTTTGATTTCATCATAGCAGCCCTGAATGATGCTTCGCTAGAGATAGCATAGAAACAAGAGGCTAAGAACGAGGTGATGTACAATAGAATTGAGATCGATCTCCAAGGGGTGCAATAGGCACTACAGTCTAGCCGCACAATCTCCACTATGCCTCTGTTATTGGAAACACCAGAACTGGGAGATGAACCAACTCAACTCCACTGAATAGTTGATACAGTTGAAGCTCGCCTTCGATGAGAACAAGAGGAAACAGAGCAAGCTACCCAGGATTTGACACAAGTACAGGGAGTACTTGTAGAACAACATCGATTTGTAGAACAGGAAAAGAGTGCTCTCCAAGAAAAGTTCGATGAAGAAAAATTACAACTGCAGCAAGGAAAGGAATAGTTGCTCGCCAAGAAACTCGAAGTGAAGGAAGTGGTCAACATAGCACTTCGCTCTGTGACAATCATATAAATCAAGGTAGAACACTGAGTTACACAGTAGGTTGACCAACTCATAGAAGTAATCCAGAAGCTACAACAACGCATCGCAGACTTGGAGCTTTGTGTAGTGCCCGAAACTCCATAGGAGATAAGGGACCAAAGAGAAACAACCTCCCGCAATGCAGTTGAGAGACTAAAGGCTCTTGCCATGGAGTGCAAGAAGCTGAGTAAGATCAGTGCCCAAACGTATGATAAGCTTGCTAAGAATATGGAATTGCAGGCACTAGAGTCGCAGCTCCAGGAAGCGAAGCAACACACAGACACACTACAGGCATAACTGAAATCCCTGTTAGTCGTAGAAAAAATGAAGCGGTCTCAAGAGAAACGCACTGCCCAGCAATAGATCCATACAATTCAAAGCAGAGTTATGGAAGTAACTCAACGACTCCAACCAGTACAATATAGGGCATTCTAGTTGTTCATAGAGGTTGAAAGTCGAGGAGCAGAGCTAGAGCAAGTTGTTAATGCAACAAAACAATGCCTAGAAGGGCCCGTGAACAATGCAGTGATCCAAGAGTTTGTTGAGCAAGAGGTTGTCGCACAACAGCAAGTCAAAGCATCTCGAGCCAAGCTCGAGGCTTTCGAAGCAGAACTGCCTAGACCAGAGTGACCCAGGATGAGTCACAGGTGAGTGTTGGGGCCCTGTTGGCCCTTGACCAAGTTTTGGGAGATTCTTGGTCATGTTGACCTATTTTGGACTTTGATAGCCTGTCGAATGAGGAGCACAAGATGAAGCAGAGGTCACGAGATCTCGGGCCCTTTTTGGGTCCTTTTTGGGTTTTTGGGATTATGTAACGGGAATGGGATGTTGGCCCATGGGTTTACCCATGATTAGGCCTATTTTGTAATGCATAAATAGATATCTAGGCGATGTAAGAAGAGGTTGCTAGTCAGCTGTAAGTGTATGCTAAGTGCAAATATGGTGTGTAAAGGCTTTGTGCATGCTTGCAGAGCTAAGTGCAAGTGGTTGTAACATACTGTGGAACTTTGTGCTATAACACAGGGAAGGAGGATCTAGCGAGGTGCGCAGATCTCCTGTCCTTGGTGGAGTAGGATTTTGGTGGCTCTATGCTTGTAACTAATTCGCTAAAGACAATAAATAAGAAGAGTTGGTGGACGTAGCCCCAAGTTGGGGGTGAACCACGTAAATATTTTGTTGTCCTACTTTGTGCTTTGTCTTGATGTGTTTATGTCTTCTCTTGCTAAGTGCTTTGATAGAGATAGATAAATCTACTTATGCTTTGTGATAATGATGTATATGAATGCTATATCTGACCTATATGAATGTTCTTAGTGCTTGAATCTGTTAGATATGGTCTATTTCTTCATGCTAAGTGCTGAGATACATCTGATCTGAGTAAGTGTTGCGATGCTCTGTTTGATCTACAAAGTAGATATTAGCTACATATTGATGAACTGACAGTGATAAGTGTTTTATTAAGTAGTACAATCATAGATTTGTGTCCTATATAAGGTTACATACATCTGAGTCCTGCAACCACTCCTGCCTCTACCTCTAGTGAGACTTCATCTGCTTCCCAGGTGTTGCCGAAAGGGCTAATAGTTAGGGTTTTGTTGGTGCACTATTATAGCATTGAACCTTGAGTCTGCCCCTTGTGCAAACATGTTGTCTAGAATAGCCTTTAGTTTTTGTTTAGAACACCTTCAGTTGTTGTCCAAAACACCTTCAGAACAGAGTATATTTGTTGCTATAGAAAAATCTCTTATATGCCACCCAAAACTGAGTTATCAACTGCTACATGATATAGTATATGGATGTTTATAAAATAGATTATTTGATGCCTTAGAATAGGCCTTGTTGTTGCCTTAGAATATCCTATGATGGTCCCTCATAATAGTTCTAACTGTTGCTCAAAATAAGTGAACTAATCTGATGTAAACCTGATATAGAAAACATATATAGAAACTTATGTGAAAACTGATGTGAATAGAGGGTTCCTCCCTCTCTTTATATAGGAGAGAGTCTAGGTTAGGTAGCTTTAGGTTAGGGCCACCTCCTAGGTTAGGATAGGATAGGATTTAAGTTAGGATAGTTAGGTTAGGGATGACCTAGGTTGACCTGGAAAGGGGTAAGCTTCAAAAGGGTGATTTAGGAAGAGGCCATTTTGAGGAGGGAAGCTTGGAGGGTTGCTTGGAGGTCAGATTGAGGAGGGCATATTGGAGGCTAGCTTGAGAGAGAGCAGCTAGGAGGGTTGATTGAAAATAATAACTTCTGTGGGTGCTCAAAATTCAACATTTTAGGTCTTCTTTGATACCATGTTGAAGTTTTAATTATACAGCTAGCAGTTACGATTCTTCTTTATTATTATAATCATTTAGCACATTAGCTGCATAAATAAGATCACTGAAAGAGAGGCAATCACATAAACAATAGAGGCACACATATTATCCTTGGAAACCCTCACGAGGGAGAAAACCCAACAAAAACTTCCTCAATATAGATAGACTAAAGACTGAACATAATATCCTCCTCTACTCCTTCATTAGGAAGAGTAGCACACCACTTAACCAAGAAATACCAAGAGATAGACCAAAACCCTCCTTGACGTCACCCCAGTTGCAACAACTGCTCCTCCAAGACTTGTGAACTTCTTCATAGTTGCAGAGCTAGTGTGGTGAGCGTGTCCAAATGAGGTGTTGGCCTCTCTTATAAATAGTGGTCTGACCAGCCTATAATTAGGTCTGGGCCAACCTGTCACTTTACCCTCTTAATTTACATTTAACTATCAAGGCACAATAAGGATGACTTTTACTAAGGCACAATAGGGCCTAATTAAATATAATATAATAATACTATTCAACTCTCTCTCAGGTAGAATATTCTTCGAAGTTACAATATTTCAACATCTTCATCTTCTTATTCCTATTAATAGCTAGCAAAAAGTAGTTAGGTCTTCTAATCAGTTACATAGCTATCTTGTAACTAAAATGTAGTGACTAAGATACCCAAGAATTGTTAGAATATGAAAGAATGTGCTCATTTTACCATTGACAATATCAGTATTGTCACCCAACCATAGGCCGAAGCCACCCTCCGAGCACCTTAGTCTTGATAGAAAATCACTCCAGAAGAAAACCCTAGGCTAGATAGCCAAACAAAGGGTAGTGCACCTTTTCCCAAGGATAGCGCACCAACAAGAGCTGATCAGATAGTCCAAACCCTAAGTAAGAGATAGTCCAAGACAAACGTGATCTGCTAGCTGCAATAGCTGCAATAGCAACTCTCCTCCAAACCTGGGCACAAAACTGGGCACTAGAGTGCGCACAAGTGCTGCTCTGCAATTCTGAGATTGCCTGCCAGAATGAGGACTGGCCTCCTGTATTTATACTGATTCTAGCTAATTGCTTAGGCCGACTTCTCATTCTGGGTATATGTTTGTTTAGTATATATTAATTCTTCTGGCCAACTTCTTCTCTTCGGGGCAATAACCTAATAAAAATTATCCTCTTAAGTTGACATGTCTTCTAGGGTTATTAGCCAAATCATTAGGGTTTCTTCTTTCTTTCTGGAGTATTCTATTCTCGTCAGGTTTACATGTGGAGGTAAATACCTCCCGCAGATACCATAATATCAACAAGAATTCATCAAGAATGTATGAATGTATCTAAGCATGGGTAGAAACGACTTCTGTAGATTCTCTCAATTCGACTCGCCTCTCTCGGTCATTGCAATTGAGTTTTTCCAATCATTACACCCTTTTTCGGGGTATTTCTTACAGACTTAGAAGACCAACATTCTAAAGAAACTAATCAATATGTCGATTTTTTTCCCTTTTGATTCTCCATTAGCAATTCTTGACTTACATCTTCATATGATTTGTGTAGTTTTCCATTGCTTCCAATCAATTCTATTTGAATGTTTATTTCGTGGTTTTCTTAAATAGTCTAACTTCATATGTTTTTTCCATAACAAAGATTGACTCATTTCGTTAACTTTTTTGTCCCATTGTTTTTTTCTTGGGCACAACATATCAAATTGAATGAATAATGTGGGATGTCCAAGATGGTGGGAAGCCATGGGACACAATGTAGTTTAATAAGTCTACCAAATTGACTTCTAAGACTTTGGGACAATATTTGAAAAATTCAATGTAGAGGTCATGTATGCCATAGAACTCATTAGATTGAAACTTAAGGATGAAACAAATGATCAAATGGTCAGGGAATAAGTGGCAAGGAGAGGGTCTTGAATTGAATCAAATGCATGGTTGGTTAGGTGTATTGTATAGACTAAAATCATAGACAAATTGAATAATGGGATCAACAATTGCACACAATATTTCTTAGCTAAGAGGAAGATTCTTCAAAAAAGTTTTGGATTGAAATGAAGTTAGTGGTGATAGCTATGCACTTTTGTGTTTTTGAGAAAATAATTTTTATTTTTCTTTCTATAAATACTCCTATATATTCTTTAAATTTGCTTTAATTTGGAAGTTCTATACTTTATAATATATTTAATTAATCTCAATAATTCTTTTATAATCTAAATCATACGAAGCACTATGTAGAAAATGTCATACCTTGAAATGGCTAGATGTATGAATGGAGTGGGAAAGGCATGCAATATGAAAGGCCAAATGACTAAGGCTACACTGAATTGAATCTTGAATATCATATATAAAAAAATTTAACTTGGTTTTGAGGATGTTTGAGTATGCGGTTTTGAGGATGTTTGAGTATGTTTGGTAAACAACATTTGATAAAATTAATAATGATAAACTCACATGGCTAAATTATACTACACTTGGAGGGAGACAATTAAGTGAAAACCATAAGAATTAGACAAAATTCTAAAGGCCTTGTTAATTGAAATAATTGAAAATCATGATGTAAAAAAATTGTTTGCCGAAAAAAATATTTTTTTACTTTTCATATATTATTTACAAATTAAAGTAAAACCAATCTTACTAAACTCATTTAAAAAATAATCACTTCTGACTTCTAACAACACACATCAGAATTTGTGTTTATTTAAGCACAATCTCACAGTTTGGAAGGATCCTAATCTCATCAGGGATTATCACTAAATTACAACCCTAAATATTGAAATGCTTCAGATTTTTAAGTTCACCTATTCGAGAAGGCAATGACTTTATATTTTTACAGTAGTTAAGAAACAAGAATTGAAGATATGAAAGATTACCTATCTCTTCAGGTATATCTTCAATTTCAATGAAAGCTAAACATAGCCATTCAAGTCGTGTCAATTGCCACAATGATGATGGCAATGATTGCATGGATATGCCATGAATATCCAATACCCTCCAAGAAGTGAGGTTGACAAAAAATGCTTCTGGAATTTCTTTCAATCCCTTGTTTTCTCCCATGAGTAAAGAAACTAGTTTGGGACATCTCAATTCCTTTGCCGACAAAGATTTAATATCATTGTTGAAAACTGATATTCGCCTACAATTATCCGAAGTTGGGATGTCAGGGATGTTAAATATAATGTAACCTCAACAGTCTGACTATACAATGCTAGCTATATTGGACAGTTGTACTTTCTATTCTTGATTTGCTTAAGCCTATTTAGCTCAGCTATTTCCCATTGCATTGTAATCTCTTCAGTTCTTCATACATTCTAATATACTGTTTTATGTTCTATACTTTCTCTTTGCATTTATTGCTTCACAATTTATCATGGTATCATAGCTACAATAGTAAGACTCTTCACACAGGTTGGAGAGCAACACGATCCTCACAGCGCAGAGCTTCATGGACCTTGAGAGCACGCGACACAGTCTTTTCACAAGGATTGGAAAGTTGTCCATCATACTCTCGAAAGATTCTCACAGGAAACTTCCACGAGGAAGTTGTCCGCTCATACGCTCAAAGATCAGCATAAGAAGCTCACGCGACGAAGCGGAGCGTACAACGCTCGAAAGATTGAGGAAGAAGAGAGTGCAGAAGAAGAAACTTTAAAGTTTCTAGAACAATTTTCAATAATCATCAAGATTTACGAAGAAGAGTTGCAAGACAGAAGAACATTTAAAGAACTCGAAGAATTCATTCAAAATCGTTAAAGATTCCTGCAGAAGGCAGAATTGTTTAAAGATTTACAAGAATTCTCTCAAATATGTCAAAGATTGTAGCAGAGAACGAAGAACTCGTGAAATTCTTTCAAATCTTTGAAAGACTCATGAATATTTATTCCACAGGAGTAAAGAACGCATCTCATGTGCAAAGAACAGCCACTGAGGCCATAAGATTCGTCCTATGAATGGATCCAAAGTGGGAAACCAGTTCAAAAGCGATGAGGAGAGTCCGGAAAAGGCAAAAGAATTTCAACCGTTAGATCTTTCGCAAAGGACTGATAGCCATTAGCTCAATGAGAAGGTGCACGAGGTTTAGTCCTCTGGAGCGCCAAGGAGAAATTTCGACTTGTGAAGTCCCAACATCATCTGGACCATCCATCAAGAGACATGTGGCGAGATCTCGGCATTTCACTGACTCGCAAGGTGTAAAGGTCAGAAGACTACCGTGAGAATTTGCGAATCACGAAATCATGAGTCATTCTGGACCATTGAACCAAGAAGGATCGTGAGTCGTTGATCTCTCCCATCGCAAAATCATGGATCAAGAGTTGGACGAGCGAAGGAGACTTCTCTCCAAAACTCCGATACGCGAAATCCCGACATCAAGAATCGTGAAATCCCGAGAGGATTGTGAGTCATCCATCTCAGAGGACAGGTGGCAGAATATCCAAGCCATCACTCCATCAGCATGTCAGAGTTTGGAATATCAGAGGTCTTGTTGACAAAAGAAATTCCACGGTGAAAGTCACAAAATCACGATTCATGAAATAGCGATAAGATCATAGCCATCCATTTGTTTGGACATGTGGTGGACATCGAGGAAACCATCGGCATATCATCTACCGTGGTTTCAAGTTGCAGAGGATTTGGAGTCGCAAGTCGCAATATCCCGAGGTTGAATCAGGACCGTCCATCTTAAGGGGACGCATGGAGTAAATCTGAGGGCTCAGGAAATATCTCGAAAGAGGAGAGTCCATCGGCACATCGGGATTCGACAAATTGCGAATCCTAAGGACAAGTGATCGAGTTTCTTTATGGTGCAAACCCCGTAAATGATCAGAGTCGTCCATCTGTTGGGACGCATGGCAGAGATCAAGGCTTTCAGAAAAGGTCCCGATAGGAGAGTACATCAGCATTACGGGATTCAGAAAATTGGGGATCCTAAAGACGAGATGTCCGGAGCATTTGAAGTCTCGAAATCGCGAGACGAGATCAGGACCATCCATCATAAGAGAACGCGTGGAGGAGATCAAAGGAATCGAAAAATTTCCCGAAAGGAAAGCGCCATCGGTAAATCGTAGCTCAGGGAATCGAGGAGTCAGAAGATCTCGTCATCAGGGTTCCCGACAAGATCTGGACCGTCAGATCACAGGAATATCTAGACCATTAAATCGTCCAAAATCAAATTTCGTATTTCGGCAATTTGAAAGGAAAAAAACCCGAAAAGCCCGTAGCGCTTTAACATTAAGGTGAGTGGTCACATTGCATGGTGACTAAGGCCAATTCAAGGCCGATAAGCTCTTTTCAGCCATCGACAAATCGATGTTTCGGTGATCGAAGGTAAATACGAAATTTCCCTCTATTTTTTTTCTGATTTTTTTTTCTCTCTTTCAAAAAAAAATAAAAATATGTCGTCTAGAAACTTAGGACCAACTCAGGCTTCGACTCTACTTGGAAAGAACTATGAGTTCTGGTTTCTTGAGATGAGATCGTTCTTGCAAGCACAAGAGTGTTGGGAGCCAGTGGATCTTGGATATGTGGAACCAGATCCAACAGCCCTGTCTACCATGACAAATCCACAGCGAATTGCTCAGGCAACACTGAGAAACAAAAAAAATAAAGAGAAATTTTGGATTCAAAATTCTGTGGATGATTCGATTTTCTCAAAAATCACAGGCGCTGGTACTTCAAAATAGGCCTGGGACATCCTTAAATCTTCCTACCAAGGAAATGACAGGGTCAAAACAGTTAAACTGCAGACCTTGAGGACACAATTCGAGACTCTAAGGATGACAGAGTCCGAAAATGTGGATCAGTTCATGACCCGAGTCATGGGAATCGTGAACCAGATCAGATTGACTGGTGAAACCATCATTGATCAACGCATTTTTGAGAAAATTCTCAGAAGTTTACCAAAGAAATTCGAAATGGTTGTAACAACAATCCTTGAATCCAAGGATCTGTCAAGGTTTTCAACAGATGAATTAATTGGTTCTCTGGTGACACATGAGACTAGACTGCATCTCACAGATGAGTCCATCTCCAATGCTTTCAAAACTCAATTCTCCTTCAGCAGAGGGAGAGGTAGAGGAAGAAGAAGAGGTCACTAAGGAAGAGGGAGCAATCAAAATAACCCTCATTCTAGTGGAGGTAATAGACAACAGTATCCAAATCAAAATTTCCAAGGGCAAAGACATCAGCAACAAAATCAACATCAGAATTTCCAGCCTCATAGAGGCAGAGGAAGAAGGTCAAATGAGAAATCAAGAATACAATGCTATTACTGCAAAAAGTATGGGCACTATGAATCTGAATGCAGGAAGAAGCAAGAAAATAAACTCTCAGGAAGAGCACATGTGTCAAATCACACAGGAGAAAACTCAAGAGGTATGTTTCTTTCGTGCCGCAAGACTGAACAACAACCTAAAGATCTTTGGTTGCTGGACGGTGGATGCAGCAATCACATGACAGGTAACAAAGAATTACTTTCATGCATTGATTCTTCAATCTCATCTGATATTACACTTGGAAATGATTACTTAGTCAAGGTTCAAGGAAAAGGAATTGTTCCTATTCTTACTAAACAAAATGTCAAGAAAGACATAAACAATGTCTATAATGTTCCAGATCTGAAACATAATCTGCTAAGTGTAGGACAACTCATTGAACATGGCTATAAGGTATGTTTCGAGGGAGCATCTTGCAAAATATATGACAAACTCCCAAGTAGAAAATTGATTTATGAAATCCATATGACTCCAAATAGGATGTTTCCCCTTACCCTCAGAACTGCAAATCTGATTCAACCATATGCACAAAGTGCATCAACCCTAAATGAATCTATGGTTTGGCATACTATATTTGGACATCTACCATTTCAGAGTCTAAGTCTTCTTCAGAAGAACTCCATGGTCAAAGGTCTACCTATCTTTAAAGAGCAAATTCCCCCATGTGAGTCTTGCATACTTGGAA
>JZKD02S0063749.1:234229-254492 GCA_000966675.3 Picea glauca
GTGTCAAGTGGGTTTACAAAACTAAACTCAATGAAAAAGGGCAGATCGAAAAACACAAGGCAAGACTTGTTGCCAAAGGATTCTCACAACAACCAGGTACTGATTATGGTGAAAAATTTTCTCCAGTAGCAATATTAGACACTGTAGGGACTCTATTGGCCATAGCAGCCCAACACAAATGGAAAGTATACCAGATGGATGTCAAGTCAGCATTCCTAAATGGTTTTTTAGAAGAAGAAGTTTATGTCGATCAGCCACCTGGATTTGAAGTCCAAGAGCACCCAGCCAAAGTATATTAGTTGAAGAAAGCCTTGTATGGCTTAAAGCAAGCTCCAAGAGCTTGGTATAGTAGAATTGACACTTATCTGATCAAAAGTGGTTTCAGCAAAAGTCAAAATGAGCCAACTCTTTACACCAAAATAGATCAGCACGGTAGAATTTTGATTGTATGTTTATATGTTGATGACATGATCTATATGGGAAATCTTGAGTTAACAAATTTCAAACATGCCATGCAATCTGAGTTTGAGATGACAGATCTTGGCATAATGAAATATTTTTTAGGGTTTGAGGTTCATCAATCAACCAAAGGAATTTTTGTCTGTCAGCAAAAGTATGCAGCAGACATCATCAAAAGATTTTGCATGGAAGAATGCAATCCAGTAGAAACCCCCATACCACTAGGCACAAAATTGAGCAAGAATGATGAAGGTCCTACAGTGGACTCTACCCTGTACAAAATTTTAGTAGGAAGTTTGTTGTATCTTATAGCAACTAGGCCTGACATTATGTATGCAACCAGCCTTGTTTCCAGATTCATGGAATCACCCAAAGATTCTCATTGGAAAATGGAAAAAAAAAATTTGAGATATGTTGTAGGAACTCTCAATTTCGGCTTATGGTACACTAAATCTTATAGTAATCAACTTTCTGGTTACATAGACAGTGATTTTGCAGGCATCCTAGATGACAGGAAAAGCACATCTGGACATGTTTTTCAACTGGGCACGAACCTGATTTCATGGGCATCAAAGAAGCAACCAATTTTTTCAATATCTTCTGCAGAGGTAGAGTATGTCATTGCTACCTCAACTTCCTGTCAAACTGTGTGGTTGAGAAGAATATTGAAAGATATGTCACATACAGAAAAGGATCCAACTTCTATTTTTTGTGATAATACTTCAGCAATTGCTTTATCCAAAAATCATGTGTTTCACAAGAAAAGCAAACACATTGACACTCGTTTTCATTTCATACGCGAGCTAGTCAATAATGGTGATATTGCACTACAATTCTGTGGTTCTCAAGATCATCTCGCTGATATCTTTACAAAGACACTAGGAAAATCGGTTTTTGATTTTTAGAGACAACACTTAGGCATAGTTAGTGTTGATGTTTGTAACTGTTGAGTTTAAGAGGGAGTGTTAAATATAATGTAACCTCAACAGTCTGACTGTACACTGCCAGCTGTACTGGACAGCTGTACTTTCTATTCTTGATTTGCTTGAGCCTATTTAGCTCAGCTATTTCCCATTGCATTGTAATGTCTTTAGTTCTTCATACATTCTAATATACTGTTTTATGTTCTATCCTTTCTCTCTACATTTCTTGCTTCACAATTTATCAAGGGAAATGTTGAAGACTTTGACATGCTCTCAATACACAATTTTCCTCATTCTCTCCGATATAAATTTCCATGTCGTGGACAACATCGTGAACACTAATCATGCCCCCTTTCACTTGGAATAAGCAACGGTTTTCAAGTAACTTTACATAGCTCTCCCGGGTCTTTAATACATAGTCATAGTCCACATCTTCTTTGGCCTTAACTAGGCCTTCTGAGATCCATACTTGCACCATCATCTCCAACAGAACCACAACATCTTCACTCAACATGGCACAGTAAAGAAAATAGTTTTTTAAATTAGCATCGGGCAAATTATCGTAACTCCATCTCAATCGCTGATACAGTTCTTGATTAATTCGAGGATGAGTAATTGGAAAATTTAAATCCACTTTTTGAATCTACTTTAAAGAAAGCTTCCACTCATCTACAGCTATGTTGCCCATCATTTTTGAGCCTATTACTCTTATTGCCAACGGCAACCCTTTACACTCTTCAGCCACCTGTCACACAATATTCTCTATACCCTCAGGAACATGGCCATCTTCGAAAGCTACTTTCAAAAACAACTTCTAGGCCTCCTCTCTTTGTAGGGGTTGTATTTCCATGAATTGTTTTTCACATCACTTCTCCATTCTCTTTAAAGTCATGGGTCGTTTGTGTTCAGTATAGCCGGCGAAGAAAACCTTTAATGTTTCAAGTATTTCAAAAGTCTAGATTAGAAAACAATTGTAGAGTAAGAGTAAGACGGACTTGAAAAGTAAGAGTTTCAATTATTTCAAAAGAAAACGAAAGAAATCGAGCATAATTGTAAACATTATGTAGAATAGTCAATAAGTCACCATTGCAACTTTGAAGATGTTTACTAATGTATCCTAGTGGTGGGAAAATCTATGAAAAAAGAACGAAGATGGAGAATCCATAAAAATATGGAGTCAGTTTTTCAAACATGTTAGAATGGAGTTTTATCCATCCAAATATCATGAACAATAGTATAATAAATAGCAGCAGCTAAGGAAATGGTAAGATCCAATTTTTCATAGTTATATTAATGAATTCTACCAACTAATGGATCAACTTGGCCTTAGTGAGAAGAAAAGATACTTATTTTCAAGTATATATGTGGATTAGCTCCTTATATTAAAAAACAAATGTAATTCCTCACTATTGGCAATTTTGTAAAAGCATATCATTTCACTATCAAGATTGAGGAAAAGATGAAGTTGAAAGGGCGTTGTTTGACCAAACCAATTGTTCAACCTATCGAAATGAAAGATTACGTCATTGTTGAATTTGGGAAACTCAAATAATCTACTCAAACTATGTCGCAAAAAATAGGTGGGAAGAAGTTCTTCAAGAAAGGAAGATGTAATATCCAACCTCCTATAAGAAAATAGTGTGACTATCATTGTTCATCTTGGCATGATGCATTTGAATGAAAATATTATAAGACATTCCTGACACATGTATGTCCAACTCAAGTCCAACTACAACAAATATGGATAAATCTATCATGGAATCCGATCCAAAATCATCAACTCTATTGGCATTGACTTCAACAATCTTATCAAATTTGACCATGGTCGATAAAGAGGAAAGTTAATGACTATTCCATACATAGATATGGGTGAAATACAACCCGTTACAATTGATTGTGGACAATTTCAATCAAAAAAACTTTGTCTCTAAAGACCTTATGAAGAAATTGGGTCTTGTTACTACTCCACTTATGCATCCTTAAAACATCAATTAGATGAAAGATGGACAAGAACTTAGAATCACTTCTCAATGCAATATTTCCTACTTTATCAAGCCTTTTAAGGATGAAGTAATTTGTGACATAGCACCACTCTCAATAGTTGATGTGCTATTTGGAAAACCATACGTATGGGATAGACATGACAATTATCAAGCTAGACCACATAAAGTGATTTTCAATATCAAATATTCGTGGAATGGAATTTCTAAATGTCAAGCTAAGTCGACAACCTCTATAATTTCACAAAAAGAAGTAAAAAATATTATCAACCATGCTTAGAAATTCATGTTGTTAATGATTAAACATTAGTATTTTAAGAAGATCATAGTAACTAGTCATGTCTCCACTCACCACAACTCACATAAAAAGAAACAAGTTGATAGAGTACTTGAAGAATACAAGGACATACTCAAAGATATAACTTGAGCACCATTATATTGCCAAGTAAAACAATCCATAGATCTTGTTCATGGCTCTTCATCACCCAATGCATTTGTTTACAAAAGTTCTATTTTAGAGAATAAATAAATCCATAGACAAATTCAAGCATTGATCCACAAAGAGAACATTTGACCTAGTTCCTCTCCTTGTGGAAGTCCAGTGGTCTCAGTTCTTAAGAAATATGGAACATGACACATGTCCATTAAAAACAAGGCTCTCAATAAAATTTTAGAAAATAATTAATATCATCTTCCTAGAATAGAAAATCTACTTCATTATTTGAAAGATTCTAAATCATTTAACAAACTCAACCTCAAGTTAGGATGTCATCAAATCTCTATAAAGTCCTCACATGTATGAAAAACTACTTCCAAAACTAAGGGAGACTTGTTTAAATTCATAGTCATGCCTTTTGGCCACATCAATGCACTTGAATCTTTCATGAGGTATATGAATCACCTTCTTAGATATTTTGCAGGTAAATGTGTCTTTGTTTATTTAAATGGCATCCTCATTTTTAGTAGATTATGGGATGAGCATTTACAACACCTTCAACAATTTCTTAACACTCTCAGATAGCATAAACTTTGCATGAAGTTGAAGAAGTGTTTTTTTTTACAATGAAGAGTATCAATATGTGTGCTATTTGATCAAATCTAAAGGCATTCAAGTTGACCTAGAAAATATTCGAGTCATTAAGAATTGGCCTGATTTGAGAAACAATCATGAACTAAGGATTTTCATTGGTTTAGCATGTTTTTATCGCAGATTTGTGTTAAGATTCAACCACATTACATGGTTGATGAATCAATTGACTGAAGGAGGTGGAAATACAAAATAACACAATAATGAGCTTTTGAAGAGCTTAGGGAAAAGCTTTGTATAGCTCCACTTCTCATGCTACTTAATTTACATTGGCCATTTGAAATTGAGACTAACGCTTCAGATTATGCTATGTGCATAGTGATTACTCAAGTAGGTCACCTGATAGCATTCTATTAAAAAAAATACAGTGATATTGTTTGTAAGTACTTGACTTACAAAAGGGAATTGTATGATATTATACTAGCACAGTCGCAAAGTGGCTAGTGTTGCAGCTGGTGAACGCCGAAAGTTATCGAGCACTCTAGTGAATTCAAACGCATGGATCGTTGAAATGCACATAGAGCTGAGGAAATCCAAAATTTAATCTTAAATGTGGTAATTCCAAAGGTTAATCAGTTAAACGTGGCAATCATATGGTGGTACAGTAATTTCTTAATATGATTAGGTAAATGTTAAAAAGTAAACAAGTTAACTGATGCATTCAAAAATACAAGGAAGTTATGAAGAGTAGATCACATTCAAAGATTTGGGAGGACGACTAAAAATATTCCATCATTTCCAATTGTTAGCCATCGGATTAGAATTTTAGATTAAAAGGTTATTAATTGTGCCCATCTCCAATAGGTATATGCCTTTGGCGTAACAAGCAATTAAGCAATCAAGACATTACTTTAAAGGTAAAAAATGATCATTCATATAAAACAAAAACCTATATTGTTCACTCCTTCATAGTATAATTTACAAACTATAGGAAAACTCAAGTGAATTAGTTACCTATAATAATTTTAGTTGGCGATTAAGAATTCAAAAGGAAAATCCAATGCACTAGTTGATTGTCTTAGCCGACCACCAATCATTTCCATTTTTAGTGTTAAGTATGCATGGATATGATACCATTACTTGGCCACAATGGTATGAAGATGGAAATAATTTCTCGTCGGTGTATTAACTAATCTAGATAGGTAAGTTGATTGACATCCACTACCGCTTGAAGGACAACTTGCTTTGCAAGTTAGGACAAGTTTGTGTACATCTAGGTGAGTAGTGGCATAAGCTTATATGTGATGCACACTACATCAAAACAATAGGTCACTTTGGAGTATCAAAGACTCTTATGGTATGTTGGAAGCAGGCCAATGTGAAAAGAAAGGCTATTTTGGGAAAGAAGGCATGCATGAGGGAAGCGACAGTTGGAAGGAAGAGCAGCACATGCATATGCATGGAAGACCTAAAGACGTTAGGGTTAGGGTTTTTGCAATACATTTTAATGGCTAGTGAACCAGAAAACATATAAATGTAGATACCTAGGTCTCATAGTGGAAGACCAGAGTCGGATGGGACATAGAGAGTCTAGAGGAGGAGTCTTGTTTTAATAGCTAGTGGTAATGTTTTACTATACGACCTAATTTTGTAAGTTGTTGAGATGGAGAGGAGTAAGGAGGGTAAATATTGAGGGTTAGATCGTAGTCTAAGGAGCCTGGTGTGATCTAGTCCACCTCATAATAAGTCTTGACCCAGCCGAGAAGATTTGTAAAATGCGCGACGTTGTAGTTTTGGACCTACTATAATAAAGGAGCTTGAGAGCCAGATCTTTGTGGAAGTATCCCAAGAGGGGGTTAACCATAGTAAAACATGTGTTATGTGATTGAATGCATGTGTTTCTTTGTTGCTTTTAGTATTTGTTGATATGTTAAATGAATGGGTTGGTTATATTCCATGCATACTCGCGAATGACAGTTTATTGCGTTAATAAGTTAAAATAGAACCCTCAACACACATTTCACATATCTCCACTCAATCCTGGGCTGCAAACACATGAGTATTGTAGCCATCCATTAAGACTATCTCGGGTGAGATTGTGCAGTGCACTCTGTGTGTTGTGTTGCCTTCTGGTTTGCCAGTAGGGTCGATAGTTTGAGGGGCTTTGTTGGAATCCCAAGTAGACATGAACCCTGGGTCACTCAAGATAAATATACAAACTCAGATAAAAATAATAACCAACAAATGGTTCGGTTTCCATTGGTTGGAACAATAGAGGATTGAGTATACAGGATCTGTTGAAAATTTGTGAGATATGCGGAAGGCAGGTCACGAGAATACTCAAGTGGACAATGAGAAGGAGAAAAGAATGAGCCGCTAGAAGGGGATGTTGAGACCATGGAATCGCACAAAAGAAGAGATCGAAAACTGGCTAAAGACAAAAGAGATGTAGTTTTCACAAAAAGATAACAGAAACCCTAGAGTAACACCACATAAATATATTGATAAATACATGCTTACTAATTTGAATGAAGTATTTTTCTATGATTTTCCACAATTATTGCAGGAGTGGATATTAAGCTTGAAGGATAACCACACAATGAATTGGATCCGACAGTTAGAGTGGACCTCAATATAGATTGAGCAGTTACAGCAGGTGAACAACAAATTCACATGTGCAGTAGATTTTTGGCTCGACAATATTGTAGCAGGTTTTATAACAACATTTGCAGTAGATACAACGAAGTTGTATAGTGCAACGGAGAAAGATTTTATACATGGACCTCGAGGAAGGTATATTTGATTGTTGTATACTTCTATTAAGATCTTGTTGTATAAAAAAGGTGTAATGACGATGGAGTCAGAAAATTAAACTTCCTTGCATGCATGGGGGAAGGGGGGAATCAATGACAAAAAGAGAAGAAATAGAAGGAGGAGGGTATAAAGGAAAGAAGGAGGAACCCTTGGACCCAATCATGATGGACAATGACCAGATCAAGCGTATCATGGTGACAGCTAGAAAGACATGGAGTGGAGTACTCTACCAATACAAGGTGAACACCAAGAAGAGAGTCATAGCCGCAAAAGAAGGCTTGACAAGTGACGAAGAAGAGGTAGAGGATCTCTGGGCTATGGAGCAGATTGAGGAAATCCTGCGCACAACATATGAGAGGAAGATGAGAGGTCCAAGATCAGGAAAAGAAGGAAACAATCCTATCCATATTAATGTCAATGTGAAACCCATAAACCCATGTGCGGCTGATACACCAAGGAGAAAACCATTGTTTAGACAACCAAATTTTGGGAGAAGAAAGAAAGCAGGAAGTACATCTACACAATGAACAACAACTGGAGGAGTCATTTCAGGAAGCACTAGTCAAGTATCTACACCACGCAGAGGTAGTAGTTCAACATTCAGGATGGCAGGACATGATCCCACCATCAAGTTACCATAATTCAAAGGAGAAGCATTGAAGGACCCAGAAAAACATTTGTTTATATGTGAAAATATTTGGGAATCAAAATAGATCACAGACGAAGATACTAAACTTGCATAGCTAGCGATTGCATCAAGGGATCGCACACTGGATTGGTATATGAGTTTAGCTACAAATAATCCACCAGGGACAACCAAAACAATTGCGAACATCAAGAAATTGTTGATGAATGAGTTCCAGAAGCCAAGTTCAGAAGATCAGTACATGAATGAGATGATATAAATTACACAAAAACCAGAAGAATCTATATGGGAGATTGACCAAAGATTCAAGTGACTGAAAGGAAAGTTGAAATATCTCATGACTAATATGAAACACAGGCACATGTTCGTCAATTCACTACGACCGCATTTGAAATATACATTGCGACAATAGAAGTTTCAGACACAGGCAGAGGCTCTGCAGGTAGCCCTGCAACTGGAAGAAAATCAATATCAGCAGACGGATCCAGCCATCGAAGGACTGAAGGAGGATTTGAAGAAATTAACGTTCCAGCTAAACCAAAACAAAAGAAAGGAAAAACGAGAAGTTATTTGGTGTACCACATGCAGGACAAAAGGACACCACAAGAACAAATGTCCAACATTCACACAGTATATGGAAGTCAGAATGCCAAATACATTACCAAAAGGAGGACTATGGTGAAAAATCTGTAAGAAACTGGGCCATGATACATATCACTGCCCAATGATGCATAAATACCAGAAAGTCCCAAAGAGTTCATACTACAACTTTTACAAGTCAGTGGGCCATGATGACAAATATTGTAGAACTGATGCAAGAGAGGACATCAAATGCATATAGGGTTCAGGCATAAATGATGACTGGGTAAGCCACACCACAATTTAACCAATTTCTAGCTCCATATAACACTACGCAACAACAGTATAATACTACGCAACAACCATATAATACCGCGTAGCCACAGTACAACACAGTGAAACCTCAGTACAATACCACGCAGTATAATCAAGATCTTCATTATAACACATCGAGAAGAGATCGAGCTGGCTACATAGGTGGAGGACGAGCAAGAGGAGTCTTTGGGAGAGGTAGAGGACTAGTGGTATGTCACAACTATCAACAACCGAGACATTATGTAAGGGAATGTCCACTTCCACCAGCGACTTGTATGTATTTTCACGCATTGGATCATGACATGAAAGAAAGTCCTACATTACTAGGGAAGATCCAGGAAAAGAGGAACCAAAACAACCAGAATGCTCAGTGGATTTTAGCTGAAGCGAGGGATGAAGGAAGAAACATCAACATAGTTATGCGCAAAGGAGCTAAAACATGAAACGATGCAGTCCGACAAGAGCCAGTACAACACCAGTGGGTGAAGAATAATTTTGAAACAAGGAGATAGTTTGACGCACAAAACGAGAAGGAAAAATTTTAAGCAAGCCAGACAAGAATTATTGAAGCAAGAAACCACGTCGACTTCAACTGCGCAACAGATAAAGGAATCACCAGAATATGAGATGCCTCCATTGTTGGATCATACCAATGAAATGCATCCCATGGGACAAGTAAGTACAATCAAAGGATTTTTTCAATCATGTATAAAACTATTGAATGATCCATCTGCTATCAAAATATTGCAAAATATATTAGAAAAATGTAGCATAGAGACAGAAGGAAAACTAGAACAAAATTAGTCAATCACCTACATACAAGGAGAAGAACAAGTAGGGAGTTCAAGATGAATGCCAACATCAAATATTTCAACATGGGAGATATCATACTGGATCTAGGATCGAAAGTCAATGTATTACCAAAGAAGACATGGAAATGTATGGGAGATCCCACATTAGGATATTCACTTGTCCAACTAAAACTAGCAAATCAACACAGAGTTCTTCCAATTGGTAGACTAAAAGGAGTAACAGTAGACCTGGATGGAGTGCGCACCAAAGCAGACTTTGAAGTGATTGAAATAGTGGATGGAACAACACCATATCCAACATTGCTTGGATTGGATTGGGTGTTTGATAACTAGGCAATAATCAACTTAAAGACATAAAAAATGACATTCGAGTCAGGAGAATATAGGGTCATCGCGCCATTAGACCCATCAGAAGGGGAAAGGTTTGTATAACCTACTTGTTTAGACTTAGAGGAAATAAGCCAATTGTACAAAACAACTACACGCAATGAGGATTACGTAAACTCAACTGCATATGGGATACTCAGTTGGCGAAGCATCACTTCATGTGCGACAAACTCAAACACAGGTTTAGAAAACTGGCAACAAAGGCTACACGAAGTTTCCATAAGAAGATGTGAAAGAATAGACTGCGCAGTAAGATGGGTAGGTACAGAGATAAGGGAACCACCCAGTTTCCATGGAGTAAACGATCTATAATTATTCTTGGCATAGTAGGAGGATGAAGTGGTAGAAAATCAGAGACTCTTATCACTCTATATAACACTCAATGCCACACCTGCAATATGGTGGGGCACACACAAAGAAACAATCATAGATTGGTACCAATGGAAGCAGTTACTGCACATAAGGTTTGGCATAGAATAGAAAAGCAACAAGCATTAGAAGTATGATGGACAAGGGGCACTGGTGGAGCACTTGGAGAAGTGCAGAGCGCTATGGAAAATGACACCTCCAGAGGAATGGCCTCATCATTTCGTACATACCTTAGAAGGCATACCAACAAACTGGTATACGGACCAAAAACTACGCAGAGTAACTGCAAGCTGGATAGTACTGCAACAAAATTCTGCAGTCTCTTTCTCAGTCAATCATGAAAACCCCAACATAGATGCAACACTTAAGCATATAAGAGGGATCATATTCATTAAGGAATCAGAATTTGAACTCATAACAGAGGAACAACAACGGAACAAACAGACAATAAAATAATTGTTGTCATGTTACCATGTACAGGAAGAAGCACCATATGAAGACGATCCGCGTGATATTCAGATCGAGGAAGTGGAAGGTGAAAGAGAAGTGGAAGTTCCACCTCTAGAATCAGAAGTAATTGTTGCACCTATCAAGGTGAATAAAGTCAACATTGGGACAATTGAGAATCCCAAAATGGCCAGCGTTGGAGACTACTAGGATGAGCAAACAATAGAAAGAATAACAGAGTTACTGCACGAGTACAACGACCTGTTCCCCACAACATTTATAGAAATGAAGGGCATAGCAGGAGAGCTAGGAGAAATGAAGATACCACTCAGAGTTGAAGCAATACCGATAAAAAAATGACCATATAGACTAAACTCGATATATAAGCAGAAATTTAAAGGTGAGATCGATAGAATGCTCAAAGATGGAAACATAGAACCTATGGAAGAATCAGAATGGATAAGATCGATGGTAGTTCAGGAGAAACAACAAGGTGGGATAAGGATATGCGTCAACTTGAGGAAGTTGAATGATGCCTGCCTACATCACCCATTCCCTACACATTTCACGGATGAAGTGTTGGAGAACGTGGGAGGACACGAAGTTTACTCATTCACTAATGGATTCTCAGGCTACCACTAGATTAAGATAGCACAGGAAGACATATACAAGACCATGTTTTCTATAGAATGGGGATCCTACCAGTACACAGTGATGTCATTTGGACTGAAGAATGCACCAGCAATATTTTCCAGAGTAGTCATCGCTGCATTTAAGGAGTTTATCCACCAATTTCTGGAGTTATATTTAGACATTTGGACAGTCTATAGTCTGTTGAAAGACCATGTAGAGGTCTTACGACTGATGTTAGAAAGATGCAGGCACCACCAAATATCGTTAAACATCAAGAAATGTATCTTCAGAACACACTTTGGGATACTATTGGGCCATATAGTATGCAAACAAGGTTTACTAGTAGATCCTGCAAAGATTGCATCAATTGTTAACTTGTCACCACCAAAGACAGTCTGTCAACTAAGAGCGACATTGGGACACATAGGATACTACATAAAGTTTATCAAAGGGTACGCACAGATTAGTGTGCCAATGGAGAAATTGTTAAGAAAAGATACAAAGTTTCAATGGAATGAATATTGTCAACACGGTCTGGATACGCTGAAAGGAAGGATGGTCATTGCACCAATACTAGTATTTCCAGAATGGGAGAAGACATTCCATGTACATGTAGATGCATCATCCACAACACTTGGAGCTATTTTGGCACAATCGGGAATGGGAGATTTGGATCATCATATAGCGTTTGTGAGAAGAAAACTATTAGAATCAGAGCAAAACTATAACACTACAGAGAGGGAAGGCCTAGCTACGGTCTATGCACTGCATAAGTTCATACATTACTTATTGGGAAAGAATTTTAAGATGTTCACAGATCACTCAACCCTTAAATACCTATTCAACAAGCCAGTGTTGGGGGGGAGAATCTATCTATGGTTATTACTATTTCAAGAGTTTTATTTTGAAGTAATAGTCAAGCCAGGAATGTTGAATGCAGGACCTGACCACCTATCAAGGGTTACGAACGGAGAAGAACCTACAAATTTATAGGACAACTTTTCGGATGCATAGTTATTTTCAGTCCTGATCGTTGATGAATACTTTGTAGATATCATCCAGTACTTGAGCACAGATATTGTGCAACAGGAATATAACACCACATAGAAGAAAAACCTAGTAGTTTGGGATGCAAACTATCAGCTAATTGCAAGACACTTATACAAAATAGGTGTAGATAACATCTTGTGAAGATATGTGCTAGAACATGAAAGACCAATGGTTTTAGCAAAATCCCATGAGGGAATAACAGAAGGACGTTACGCAGGAAAAGCTACCACACATAAGGTATTGTGTGCAGGACTATGGTGGCCGACCATTCATAGAGACTCGAAAGAGTACTGCCAGAGATGCAATGTTTGTCAAAGGGTTGGAAAACCCAATAGAAGGGACAAAATTCCATTGCAACCACAGATAATGTTGCAGGTATTCGAAAAATGGGAAATAGAATGTGGGACCAATCAACCTGCCAAAAAAAATAACAGGAGCAAGGTACATTATCACCGCAACAGAATACCTAACAAGATGGGCGGAAGCAACACTAGTGAAATATTGTAATGTAGAAACATCAACACACTCTCTATTTGAACAACTAATCACTAGATTTGGTTTCCCCAGAATTTTGATGAGCGACCAAGGAACTCACTTCATTAACAACACTATTAAGGCTATGACTAAATAATTTGAAGACCATCATCAAAACATAACTCCATATCACCCATAGGCAAATGGAAGAGTAGAACCATTTAACAAAATCCTTGAGAATGCACTGACAAATACATGTAACGTCAACATGGATGATTGGGACCTAAAAATACTAGTGGTATTGTGGGCATATAGGACCACATGCAAAAATTTGACAGGGCACACGCCATTCAAACTCGTATATGGATAAGAAGCAGTGGTGCCATTAGAATTTCTAGTACCCAGTCTACACGTAACAGCGATTACGCACATGAAAGAACGAGGCGTAGTACAAGACAGGGTGAATCAGTTGTTGATCATGGAGAAAGATTGGATCCTAGCAGGGTTCCACCAACAAGTTCAGAAATCAAGGGACAAAGCTTGGCATGATAGACACATCAAGAAGAAAACTTTGAAAGAAGGAGACCTAGTGTTGATGTATGACAACAAATCCATTCAACATCTAGGAAAACTTAGCATGCACTGGTTAGGACCATACGAAGTAAAAAGTGTCACGGATGGGGGAGTTGTACAGTTGAAAGAGTTAGGAGGCAAGAAATCAGAGGGATGATCAATGGGAGACGACTGAAGCTGTACAAGGATAGTCAACCACCCATAACTTGAAAGTCACTGCGCAATTAAAAAAAAAAAGAGCAGGGTATCAAAGGGTAACAACAAAAGTACAGTGCGCCGAAAGGAGAAGGACCATGCACACTTAGGAATAAAATCCTGATGAAGACAAGGCCAATGATCAGTTAAAAAAAAAAAACAAGAGGGAAAAGGCGAAGACATAAAAAGAAGTACTAAATGACGAAGGCAAGTAGAATTGAATGTCGGAAACGACTGACGGGACGCTACATTAATCACGCAACTAGAGATGATGAGGGAGATTAATGGAAAGTATGAAGGAACCAGAGGGTCATTGAAATCTATAATAAATCTAACATCTTCGACAAGCTTCACACGATGCCCATACAAAGCAAGGACATGGGAACAAAAAGCCTATTGTGAAATTGGAAGAGGCAGAGAGCGATAGACCATACGAAGCACAAAGAGAAGTTCACAGAGGTTACAGAGGCCACTGAGCCATTCAAGTCATGTCAATTTCTACAATGACGATGACAATGATTGCATGGATATGTCATTAATAGTCAATACCCTCAAAGAGGTGAGGTTGAGGAAAAAAGCTTCTGGAATTTCTTTCAATACCTTATTTTCTCCCATGAGTAAAGAAACTAGTTTGGGACATCTCAATTCCTTTGTCGAAAAATATTTAATATCATTGTTGAAAGCTGATATTCTCCTACAATTATCCGAAGATGGGATGTCAGGGAAATGTTGAAGACTTTTTCATGCCCTCAATACACAATTCTCCTCATTCTCTCCAATATAAATTTCCATGTCCTGAACAACATCGTGAACACTAATCACACCTCCTTTCAGCTGGAATAAGAAATGGTTTTCAAGTAACTTTACATAGCTCTCCTCTGTCTTTAATACATAGTCATAGTCCACATATTATTTGGCCTTAACCATGCCTTCTAAGATCCATACTTGCACCATCATCTCCACCATAATCACAACATATTCACTCAACATGGCACAACAAAGAAAACCAGTTTTCAAATTAACATCAAGCAAACTATCATAACTCCATCTCAATCACTAATATAGTTCTCAATTAATTCGAGGATGAGTATTGATAAAAGTCTTGATGAATAGTTGCAGGATATCATCCATCATCCTCATGAAAGTGGCTGGAGAATTTTTCAAACCAAAGGGCATGACCAACCATTTAAAAAGAACTTCCTTTGACTTGAAGGCGGTCTTCCATACATCTTTCTGTTCTATATAGACCTGGTGGTAGCGAGACTTCAGATCAATTTTACTAAAGTATTTGTCCCCCATGAGATGATCAAGGAGGTCATCGATTCATGGAATTGGGTACTATTTTCTGACTGTGATTTTATTTAGGGCCTCATAATTAATGCAGATTCGCCAGGTTCCATATTTCTTTTGTACCAACATGATTAGGCTCCCACAAGAAGATGAGATGGGACATATGTTCTCCTTATGAATAATTCTTGGATCTTCCACTTGATCTCCTCATTCTCTAATAGAGAGCGGTGATAAACTGGCTCATTGGGCAGTGGTGCACTGGGGTTCAGATCCATGGGGTGCTTGAACTGACAATGCAAAGGTACCCCAGTCGGTGAGGAGAACATATCCGAGTATTCTTCCAAGACCTTATCCACTTGCTTCTACTGTGTGGAGAGGTCATTCGTGAAGATATTGCATGTGGCTGTGATGTTTCTTTCATTCTAAGAGAGAATCACAAATAAGACAAACTTCCTCATCTGAGAGATGACCTTTCTGCATTACTTGGCAGAGATCAAGGAAATATCACAAGGTGGGACTGCCTTAGGTATCCTGTACAATTTCTTTTTCAAAGTAGTAATAACACTGTGAGGCCTAGACTCATATAGAGAATGATGTTTCCATAAATATAGTTAGCTCAAAATAAAATTACAAACTTTGAGAGGGGAAACATCACACAATACCTCATCTTTGAAGGGCTTGATTTTGTATGAAAGGAGACATTGTTGGCTGACGTGGATGTCACCTCCTTCGCGGAGCCATCCGATGGTGTAAGGATGCAAGTGTGGAATTGTTAGTAGGGTGAGTTGCTTGACAACCTCTGCTGAAATGATGTTCTTCTAGCTACCTCTATCAAAGATGAAGTGTATCAGGGTACCCGTCATCCACATCTGTGAATGAAAAAGGAAATCAATTTATTTCCTTGGTGGTAGTAACGGTAGCACTTGGTTCTGCATCAATGATTTGTCTCCCCCTTTCTGGTTCTGACTCAAATTCAAAACCCACATTTGATTCAAATGATTTCACCTCAGCCACCAGTGACTTCTTTGAGCGACAATCAACAGTTTTATGCCAGGGGATCTTATGGAAGTCGCACCACTTATCGATATCTTTCTTTGTCTTTTTGGTGTCCTTCTTTGCTTGCGTCCTGGACTGGTTGTCATGAGGCAGTCTATCTTTTCTCTATCCTTTTTTTTGTGGGTTGGGGCTGCCCTTTCTTGGCTTTTGCTGTGAGGGGTTCCCAGGCCCAAATTACCACGTATTTTGTTTGAGCTTCTGCTCGATTTTCTTGTCATATCGGTAGGTTGGGCCCAAGGACGAGATGTCTAGAAACTCCATTTTTTCCTGGATGTGTCTATGTAGACCATTGTGATACTTGAGCACTAGTTTTCGCTCATAATATTTGATACCTAGCTTGGTGTGAAAGGAATGGAAAATATTTGTGAAATTGGGCACTTCTTGGTCTCTTTCCTGCCGCAACATGGTCCATTTTGTGTATAGGTTGTCATAATTGTTGGACAACTGAGAGGGGGGGTGAATCAGTTGTTACCATGATTAAACAATTATTCTTCTTTTAAAATCATTACAGGGCACTCATTGATGATCACAATAATGGGAAACAAACAAAGGCACATTCAGCATCAGTCACATATATGAGAAACACAGAGACAGATAATTCCCAAGGAAACCCATACAGGGTAAGAACCTTTTTTCCTTTTTCTTTATATGATAAGTATTATCTACATTCTTTACATTATCATACATATGAGCACCAACTCATTGTGAGGCTACAATCCTATGTTTTTGCAAGCTGCAACTTGCTGAGAGCACCAACTCTTTGTTTTCTCTAGCACCCACTAGAAGGAAGCACCAACCCCCTAGTTTCTCTAGCACCAACTAGAAGGAAGCACCAACTCCCTAGTTTCTCTAGAACCAACTAGAAGGAAGCACCAACTCCCTGTGTTCAAGCACCCACTTGAACCTTTGAGGACACCAGTCCTCCCTAGCACCTCCCAACCACCCTGAATTATAAATTCTTTGTTACTAAAACTTATTACAGTGACATAAAATTATTCAATGGCTTACCAGCCCTATCATTGTTCTGTTACACTGCTCTTCCCTGTCTGCATCACTGTCTTTTGCACACCTCTATCACTTTTTGTTCTTCTGCCTTTCATTCTCTATGCACCATTTCCCTTCAATGCACCATTCCTCGACTGTGCATTTCTTCTCCTTCGTTGTGCCTCCTTGTACACACCTGAATTCTCCTACACAACGACAACAACCCTAATCTCTTCTTTGTTCCACTTTCTTATAGACCCTGTGCTCCTTGTGTATGTAATATTTTCCATGCCTCTACATGCTCACACCCCACCATTCTCCTCCACATCTCAAGTGCTTTACCTCATTATCCTCGTGACTCTTCAGCTTCTTTAGCGGGTTTCTCCATGTGTTCAGCATCACTGGGTGTTTTACCTAGATTTCTCAGCTTCTCTGGCAGTTGAGGCTCTTTGTCTTCTCTGTGACAGTAGAGCTCACCTTCTCTGTTCTAGTTATAGGCCTCAATGCTCATCCAGCTGTTAATCGCCTACACGAACATCTTCATCCCTCTTGAAGATTCCCAAAGCCTCTTCACCTCCTCTGTCAATCATCCTGAAGTGTCTTCGAGTCCTCTGGCAGAAACCATCAGTGGTTTCTGGTAGTTACACTGTGTCGTGCTACAGTAGCCCTCCGATATTGTTCAAATTCACTTGCACTGTTGGATTGATTCCATGGGATCTTGCACTCATTTCAGCATTCATGTGACCATACATCTCAACATTCCCAGTCGCGATCCCTGAAACAGAGCTTGGTTGCTCTAGCTCTTTCCTCCATCTCTCACTGATGTGACTAAGGGTTGTGACCATAGCCTTATGCATAAGGCGCTTTTGCAATTTCGCCTTTCGTGAATCTGGAGATGAGGCATCTCGACTCTCCAAGTCGAGATCCCCAAAACCCCAAAATGGCGTGGGATCAATAGTCTTGATCAACACTTGATCTAATGGATCAGATCATTTCATGATTTCGACATTCTTGATGTTCAGTGTTCTTGTCACTTCAAAGTCCCGATTCGTGAAACTCTGAAATGGAGTTGGATCAACGGTCCAGATCACATATTGATCTGATGGCTACGATTAAGTCGTGATTTCGCATATCCCAATTTCGGGATTCCTGTGGTTAATATTCTTTGACATCTCCAACTCTCAATCTGTAAAAATCTGAAATGGAATAGAATCAATGGTCCAGATCAAACCTTGATCTGATGGCTCAGATTAAGTCATGATTTCATATATCGTGATTTCAGGATTCCTATGGTTAATATTCCTTGACATCTCCAACTCTCGATTTACGAAACTCTGAAATGGACAGGGATCAATGGTCCAGATCAAACCTTGATCTGACGGCTCAGATTATTTCATGATTTCACATATCGCGATTTTGAGAGGTTAGGGAACCCCATTCCTTTGACTCTCCAGTCATCAAAATGACGATCTTTCCCCATGTGTCCTACCTGAATATGGACGGTCCTCCTTCTTTCGGGATTTTGTGATCCCACTACTCCTTGCACTTTAAAGAACATGCAGGTTCTCCTTGATCCAACGATGGTTGGATCCCGTGCTTGGATCTAATGCCTGAGGTATGTCCTCCTCTTCAACACACTCTTCTTGTCTACATTGGGATCTGAAAGCCATCGGGAATTCTGAATTGTTGATCCAACGATCATGGTTGTTTCTCTTCCCCAATTATCATTGCACTGTTGATCATTGCTGTTGTACTCAAGCCATCATCGTTGTTGTACTTGACATCAATGACAAGAATACGCTGCCTGTAAAACATGACAACAATCTCCCCCTTTGTCATCGATAGCAACTAAGGCACCCAAATTATTTTCTCCCCCTTTAACATCAATGTCAAAGAAGAGACATGCTCCCCCTAAGATATTGTAGTAATTTTAGGAGGCATTAGATATTCAAACAATACAAAACTCCCCCTAACAAGATGAACTCTTTTAGGTGTGAGACGAAATGACACCCAGCTTCTGTCTGAGATATTCAAAAGGTGTCTTGGTTAGGGGTTTAGTAAAGATGTCTGCAATTTGTTCTGTAGTGGGAATGTAATGGACTTGAACAGTATGATTGGTGACCTGCTCTCTTAGAAAATGATATTTTATGGGAATATGCTTGGTCTTGGAGTGGAATACATGATTTTTAGACACATTGATGGCACTAGTGTTATCACAATGAATTGGGATCGGTGCAGTGTATTTTACCTCTAAGTCTGCAAGTGTCTGAATCATCCATAATACTTGAGTGCAACAGGTAGCAACAACAATGTACTCTACCTCTGTGGTTGATAAAGAAATGGAACCTTGCTTTTTACTAAGCCAGGCTACTAAGGAGTCACCCAGGAAGAATTCTCCTCCACTGGTTCCTTTTCTCTCATCAACACAATTTGCCCAATCTGCATCTAAATAAACAGTCATCTGGAGATTTTGATTTCTTGAATACCATAGAACATAATTCATTGTTTCTTTTAAATACCTAAATATCCTTTTGACAGCTTGCAAATGACTCTGTTTGGGTGTAGCCTGATATCTTCCTACCATTCCTACAACATGCATTATGTCTGGGCAAGATGCTGTGATGTACAATAGGCTTCCTATCATTGATCGATATGAACTTTGATCAACATCAGGTGAATCATCATCCTTGCTTAATTTACATCCAGTTACCATAGGTGTACCCACAGGTTTAGAATCTTCCATTTGAAACCTTTTCAGCATTTCTCTTAGATATGTTTCTTGAGAAATGAACATCCCTTCGAGCCTCTATGTAATTTGCAGACCAAGAAAAAATGACAGTTCTTGTAACATACTCGCTACCTAAATCAAATTTTTCCGGTCCTCTATCGGACTCGAACCCTTAAATAACCATGGAGGCCCAACGTAAGCTGGCTCTTTCTCCCTCCTTCTCCGTTCCCAGGTGATCGTGGGTTATGTCCACGGTTCAATTTGAATGCAGCGTCTTTTGTATTTCGCACTTTGGCGCTACAATGATGTCCAAGCATTCGATTCTGCAATCGTCGAACCCCGGCAGGGCTAGCGAGCGACCAATGGGGATGAATCCCTACGGGGTCAGTGAATGGCCAATAGGAACAAAGCCTCAACAGGGGTAGAGAATCAGCCAATGAGAAATTCCCCATTGCGTGGTTAGGTGGCATACAGGTGGCAAGAGGGAAACGTGACACGGTGG
>JZKD02S0063749.1:266533-282853 GCA_000966675.3 Picea glauca
ATTTGTGTAAAGACTTTGGGGTTGCAAAGGAGGCAGTCAATACACTGCTGCAGCCACGGGCGTTGTGAGCGATGGATCAACTCTCTGGCCTTTCCAACTTTACGTTGCATCCTTAACAAACAATTGTTCAGAGAATCCGGTGCCTCCCTCTGCTGATCTTGGAATTGAGAGCTAATATCAAGCAAGAGGCTCTTCATACGATATAACTGTTCTTCCAGAAGGTCACGGTTGTCATCCAAGTGAATTACATCATCTATCTGTTGGATGAGTTGTTGAATAAGTGGAACAAAAATAGCGCTGCTAATGGTGTTGCCTGTGGTTCCCGTTACAATATCCATCATCGAGTAGATTAGCAGAATACCCAATAAGGGAAACAGAGTAGAACAATCAGCCGGCTTACAATTTCCAAGGCAAAGGCTTACAATTTCCACGCAAATCCAATCAGGGTCAATGACCTTCATCAAGTAGTTGAGAAGTTCTTCATATCTCAAGTTCTTCATATGTCATCATAAGAATGAGAAGGAAGAAGTGTATAGAAGAGCTACAGATTATGCGGAGGTGGAACCAAGGAGAATGTGCTCGCATATCTACATATAGTAGATGTAGGGTCATCAATTGAGCCCCCGATGACATTTGACATCGTATTCATTACAACAACTAATCAGTTGGAGAAAAAGTCCAGAATAAAAAAAGAAAGTCTCTATATTTTATCTACCAACAAATGTGTCGTGAGTCGGTAGCGCGAGGGAAATTGATCCAACTGAAATTCATATTCTCGAAGAATCTGGATGCTTAATCCCCAAGGAATGTTTAAGGGAGAAGAATTCAGTCACAAACCATAGTGATATTCTTCAATTATGTAATAATGTATTTTGACCATAAAAACAATGAATTTACTTTTTAGGTCCATAAAAAATTGAAGTTGCCCTCTGAAATGTGTATTTTTTCATATAAGAAGTATACTTCTTAAAATAATGATTGTATCTATCTATAATGCGTATAACATAAAATTGGTAAAGTTCATATAAATTTTAGTAATAGCATGCTTTCAATTTTGGTCATGTTAAGAAGCCGTAGCGAAGTAGTTATATTAACTAGCGATGAGAAAGTACTTGGGAGGCTCTACCCAAATTGGCGGAATTACACGCACTACAGCTGATTCTCATTAAATGTTCATTAAATGTACATCGATTAAAATGGTGTGGTGGTCGGATCCTAATAGACCTATGGGAGGCTCTACGGTACACTAATGCAATGGAATCCACTAAAAGTAACCCCACACAACAATGACAGTAGACAGTCATTGGGAGCTTAGAGGAATCCATTAAAGTTAGAAAAGAATAAAAAGACGAAGTTGATAAAACAAAGTTAATGGATGACAACTTATGCGGTGGTGAGAGAGTAATGACAACTTAAAAACTCCACAACAATGACAATGGATGGAAAGTTGGAATATGGCTTAAATTAATTAACTTTGTTGGTCCACTAATGCAAAGGAGTCAACTAAAAGCAACTCCAAACAATAATGACAATGGATGGGTATTGAGAATTTGTGGTATGGTAGAGGAATCCTTTAAAGTTAAACAAGATAGGGAAAAGACAATGGATAAGAACTTATGTGGTGGTAGAGTAACGAATTAAAGTCGTTGGTATAATAATGCATTGGAATCAACTAAAAGCAACCCCACACAACAATGACAATGTATCAAACAAGGGTTGGAATTTGACATTATGTGAAATGTTTCTCATTTTGAAATGTATTTGATAGTGCACCACAAATTTAATATGTCTAAAGTTTTGAAACGTATTTGATAATGCACTACAAATTTAACATGTCGAAATTTATGGGAGTGAAAATAATCAAATTGTCAATTTGACTTTTATACATATAGATAACTCATCAAAATTGTTCATTGTTGTACTCTATATTGTAGTGCATCATTTGAATTTTTTTTGGTTTTTTTATATAATCTCATTATTGAAATAGGTAAAATAAAAAGAATTAATTTTGCATTTAAAATCAAAAGGTGGACATTGGATTTCATGGTTTTCCACTACCATGAAGTACTCTGAATTTGAAGTAAATTCCAAATTTGCAAGTTTTAGATTCTAAGATGTTGAAAGCACATGAAATCTTTATACATTGAGATGGTGTAGTGTAAGGAAGGAGGAAATGGCCCATGAACTCGAATCCGATCCCTCTTAATATAGAAAAGCCACCCCACCCATTTAAGATCTGAAAAAACAAACCCACTACCTAGAATGATAAGATGGGAGGAGGGCTTAAGGGGAAGCAAACCATGTCACCAATCAAGCCAATGGTAGTTATCATTGTCAATGCCATATAGATGAAACCATGGTTGGGTAAATCAAACATATCTTTATACGTTGAGATGGTGTAGTACAAGGAAAGAGGAAGTAGCCCATGAACTCGAATTTGAGCCCTCTTAACATAGAAAAGCCACCCCACCCATTCAAGATATGAAAAAACAAACCCCACTACCTAGAATGATACAATGGGAGGAGGGTTTAAGAGGAAGAAAACAATGTCACCAACCAAACCAATGGTAGTCATCATTGTCGATGCCACATAGATAAAATAGTAACTGGGTAAATCAAACAAATCGAGTGTTAAATCTACAATATGTCATTTTTAAAGATATGTTAAATCTATACTCTCTCATTTTTAAAAATATGTCGATTTTACCCTCCCTCTTTTTAATTTGTTAAAAGGTATTCCAATAACCCTATGCTCATTGAGAAGCTTAGAAGCTTGCACATATATGAAGGTGCTTGTACTCTCCCACTCAATGGTAATTGATTAAGCAAGTGATGTGCTCTAGAATAGTGATCAAATCTATATGTTATGTGTATTTCATTATGCTTGCACTTAGACTTGTGTCTACTCTTTAAGAATATTAAGGTCTGGATGTATCAATGTGTGTATTAACTCATTAAAATACGAGAAAAATCATAAAATTTAGGTTCGTATATGAAACTTAGGTCAGTGTTAATTGTCAAATTCATTTTGGGTAAACCTTGTATGTGTATTTTTCATATTTCAAAATTTAAATAGCCTTGGAGGATGTTTTTTATTTTTTTTAAACTCCTATTTACAAAACATGGTTTTTTTTTATTTATTTATGTTTGGCATTTTTTTAAATTATTGTGTTCAACACTAATTGTTAGAGTCACAGATTTCTTCGAAATCAATTATATTCTTGTGATTTTGTACTACATTTTGAAATTTAGTTTAGTTTGGAATGTTGGGCGTTTTTAACTAATATTCAAAGTTCTCCTTGAAATAAAATGGGCATTTAATATATAAAATAGTAGAACAATATGTAATATGTTGGGATACATTGATGTTTTTAAATAAGCATTTAATGTATAAAATAGTGGAACAATATGTAATATGTTGAGATACATTGATGTTTTTAATAAATGTTCAATGTTATTCTTGAATTGAATACTTAATAATGAATATATTTAATAGTGAAACAAATTATATATATTTACTATAATATAAAAATATAAATATCTGGTCAAATTAAGATAAAATTAAGATAAGATGTGAAAAAAATATATGTAAAATTTGCATATAACAATGTAAATAAAATTGGCATTCTATAAGACATTATGAATTTGCATAACACTTAAGACGAAAGGCACTCAAACCGTATTACTATCATCAATTTTAATGGAAAGGGGAATTATCAAAGTCCAATAGGTAATTGTCTAACTATATTTCATGTAAATCTACTTGGAGATATTCCCTAAAAATACTAAGAATAACTAAGAAGAAGATTATCTCTCAAGATTATGATGTGGTTCAATCCTAGTATTATGCACTAAGTAGTATTGCATTAAATGCAATAATAACACTAAAAATACTAAGAATAGCTAAGAAGAAGATTATCTCTCAAGATCATGATGTGGTTCAATACCAGTGTTATGCACTAAGTAGTATTGCATTAAATGCAATAATAACACTAAGTAGTGTTGCATTAAATGCAATATATATTTGGATATATACAATACTGTGTTGTACTTTCTCAATATTTTGTAATTAAAAAATCCAACATTATGCACTCAATAGTATTGCATTAAATACAATATGACTGAATATATATATATATATATATATATATATATATATATATATATATATATATATATGAAATATTTTATACATAAAATGCAATATAACTGAGAATATATATAGTTGAATATGAAATATTTTATAGGGAACTAGATAACATATATCCTAAGATATATTTTAATCAATGAAATACAAACAAAGTGTTTGTTGATTGTGGTAAGGGATGATATAAGATAAAAACATATTATATTTTACTTAACATTTTTTTTATCTTTATTAATAAGAGTGGGGTCGAGAGAAATATTAAATGAGGGTGGTGGTGTGGGAGATATTAAGTAAAACACAATATGTTTGTCTCCACCCTCATCCTTATTGTTAATATGGGAGTGGAAGGATATATTAGGTAAAACATAATATGTTTGTCTCCACCCCCATCCTTATTGTTAATATGGGGTGGAAGGATATATTAGGTAAAACATAATATGTTTGCCCCCAACCCCACCTTCATTATCAGGAGCCATATTAGGTAAAAACATAATATGTTTCCCCCCACCCCGATCCTCATTATTTTGACAACTATGTTTTACCCCACCCTCACTATTATTGAGACTCCCACCCTCATAATGGTAGGTGTGGGGGAGATATTAGGTAAAAAAACTATATGTTTTTCCCCACTGCCACCCTCATTATTATGATAATTATGTTTGACCTCACCCTTACCCTCATTATTATGAGACTCCTACACTCATTATGAGTGTGAGAGTCTCATAATAATGAGGGGTGTGGGTGGAGAAAAACAATGAAGGTGGATGTGGGGAAAAACATATTATGTTTTACCTGATATCTCTCCTCACCCTCACCCTCATGGTGAGGGTGGGGGGAAGAGGGGAGATATTAGGTGATCTCATGGATATTCCACTAGAACAGTTTGTCACAACATATCTTATAATATTATGAAACCTTATATTATGTAATTTATTTCCTTAGATCCTAGATTAATTATTACTAGCTTATCTCTCATATTTATGAAAATAACTAGAAATACAAAAATGAAAGAACAAACAAATATATAAAAATTATTGTATTAAAAACAATTCAACAGTAAAAAATTATAAATAAGAAATTTGATAAAATCATTAATCAAGTTCAAAACTCTGGTATATTGCATTGTCCACATAGTTCAATATTTCTTCCCATTGCCTCATCGTCTCATAATAAAGTCACATTAGGCGTCACATAGTTCAATATTATGGTATTAAAAACATTTCAATAATAAAGATTATAAATATAAATAAAAAATTTAATAAAATAATTATTTTCTCCCATTGCCTCATCATCTCGTAATGAAACCACATTACGAAGTTACAATCAGTGAAACCATATTCTGGAGTTACAGAGTACTCTCTACAGTCTTTCACTTTAAAAGTACTTTAATGTCATGTGGTAACGGTCTTAAGTGGTTACATCCCTTCAAATTTAGATACTTGAGATTTGTAAGTTTTCCTATTTCACAACCAAAAAGAGACAAAATTTGAAGGTGAACAAGATTACCTATGTCTTCAGGAATATTCTCAATCTCAGTTCCACTCAAGTCAAGAAAGCACCAAACGCTCCACCCGAATTAGGGCATCTTCCTCGAACATGGCACAATAAAGAAAGCAGTGTTTAAAATCAGCAGTGGTGGGCAAAGCATCGTAACTCCATCTTAATCGCTGATACAAATCTTGATCAATGCGAGGATGAGTAATCGGAAAACTTAAATCCACTTTTTGCATTTGCCTCAACGCAAACATCCAGTCATTTATATATGTTTTTCTCTTCATTGTTGAGGCTATTACAGTTATCGCCAATGGCAAACCTTTACATTCGCTGGCGACTTCACTAGAAATTTTCTTTATGTCCTTTGGAACATGGTCATTTTTGAAAGATACTCTGCAAAATAGGTCGTCTTTAAAGATTAACACTAAAGATTATCTTTTAATAAATATTATTTAATTATCTTCTAACATGTCATTAGGAAGATTAAAATTAAGATAAAGTTTTAATTGTTAAAAAATAAAGATAGTAAATTTGTTGGTGTTAAAAGATTTGTATTATAACAATTTAATATTAAGTAGTTAAAGGTTGATATGATAAATATACTTATTATTTAGTTTCTCATGACTAAATAAATAAGTAAATTTTATGAAGGTTAAAGAATGAGATGAGAATGAAGATGAATGAACACACGAAGTAGTAATAATATTGTTCTAAAAAATGATTTGCTCGTTTACACTTGTTTGAATAATCTTTGGCAAAGATCCATCCATGGATGGATTAAAGAGGATTTCCTTTATAAAATATACGAGTTCGTATGCTAAATACTATGAATTTGTTAAAGATTTATTAGAGGTCAATGGAAATAACCCTTACATGCAAGCTAAGTTGTGCTTTTGACATAGCCATTTGAGATTACGTTGTAGCAGATGCACAATAATAAATGTTGTTCGATTTTAATTGCATAACTTATGTATCAGTAATGAACTTGAATGTTTATTAAGAATTTAATGCAAAGTTTGTCTCATGGTCGTTTCCTTGTTCTAACATAGCTATAGCGAGAGGGAAGAAAGCACCACTATACCCAAATAGCCTTTTCATGGATACAATATTGTTGCCCAAAATTTCCTTGAAGCCCATGTATTCCTTTCTATATCACATGTACAATAATGTCAAGCCTATACAAATCACTGGCAATTAATAGAAGGACCAAGGATAAGGACACCGACATTTTAGTGTCAAGATCTCACATCTTCATAATATGATAGCCAAAGAAGAATTATTTCCATGTGGAGACATGTTGCAATGTCTAATTGAGAATGCTAATACTTCCACCCACACATTAAAGTCACAAGGTTGTGACATGATTGGGTGATTCAACACTGCTAATATCAAAGAATGTACAAGTTCCTACTCCCCATAGCATTTGTGAGAGTAGGGTGGTTACAAAAATTTGGGAAACTGCATGATGTTCACAACATTGTGAAAGATTGGTGGCTCCTAGCTAAGCCCTTCAAAATAACACAAGCAAGGTGTAGTTGGTAAAAAATTTACAAGGAGGAATATGAAACCTAGGAGTGCTCATGAACCACTTGTGCGGAAAACTAGATACCCGATGTATATGGTTGAGTTGAATTCTAATCATGTATGAGGTCCTAAAGCATGAAACTATGTTAACTATGCATAAATCATATCCAAACAACCTTGCTTGGTACATTCGAGAATCCAAAACGCCCTAAGACAATATCACACTCAAAATTTATATGGCACCCTACCTTATGGATTATGTGTGCGCATGCACAAATTTCTTGGGTTTTAGGCCCACTTGACAATGTACATTTTCACCAATGCATACCTACTTGCAAGGCTTGTGGAAAACTAGATATGAGTGAGAAGATTCTTCCATATGTGACTTTGTCTTGGCCTTGTTGTACAAGAGGATCCATGGTAAGAAATGGTTGGCCACATTTCTTGTCGGAGGGAAATGAGGTTTTAAAGCAAATTGGAAACCGTTATTTATTGGAACGAAGTTGCAACATAAGGGTATACGGGGTTTCAATTGCTCCCCACAATTTGTCAAAGTATGTGTCGGTTCAACTGCTAATTTGAGAGATAGCCTTTTAGACAATAATACATGGGGTGACAACAACATTAAACAAGAGAAAGAAACAACAATGACCTTAGTTGCCTATAAAAATTGAAGGCTATCAAATCTTCGACTTAATACATGGGAGGAGTTATCTATTGACTCCAAGACTTAGAATTTCCATGCAAATCCAATCAAGGTCCATGACCTTCATTAAGTAGTTGAGAAGTTCTTCATATGTCAAGCCTTGGTATGTAGGTTATCTCATCGTAAGAATGAGAAGAAAGAAGTGTCTAGACGAGTTATAGATTATGCGGAGGTGGAACCAAGAAAGAGAAAGTGCTTATAAGTGATCGCATATATACGTATAGTAGATATCTAGGGTCATCAACTGAGCTCCCAATGACATTTGGCATCATATTCATTACAATAAGTAAGCAGTTGGAGAAAAGATCCAGAATAAAAAAGAAAGTGTCTATATTTTATATACCAACAAATGTGTCATGAGTTGGTAGCACGAGGGAAATTGAGCCAACTGAGATTCATATTCTCGAAGAATCTGGATGCTTAATCCCCAAGGAGTGTTTAAGGGTGAAGAATTAAGTCACAAGCCATATTTATAGTCTTCAATTATGTGATGGGAAAAGCACAACTACGGGAAACATCAATAATAAATGGGATGAGGGCACCATAATAGAAGCAAAAAGCAATGTAATGAGGTTGGCACAATGGTTGATAGAGTAGTTAATGAATATTCAGTCGAATAAAGAAGTTGAATGTCAAGTTGACACCTTTGATTATGACTTCATGCATGAAGACTTCAAAAGGGTGTTGTTTAAGAGGAAGCAAAATGAAAAACAAATAATGGAGGTCTAACTCACTAAAGACTATATGTTGAACGCGAACAATGCACATCCTCCAACCATAAGGACATTAGGGGGCACCTTTGCACAATTGCCAAAGTTGAAATTAAAGAAAATGCACTCCTATCTCTTAGCCATGAGCAAGGAAACATTGAGTTAAAAGAACAACTCAATAACCATAAATCTCAGAAAGAGGGTAAAAGTGGCAATTATAAGGAAGGCCAAGGGGCTACAAGATAGTATTATCCCATTAGTGAATGAGTATTTCACGAAGCTCATCGCCATACGCTCCTTTTGGGACTCAATGATGCAATTCAACCATTAGGTTAGTGATAAGCTACGATGGGATCCGACAATGGCATCATTAATTAGTATAATGTATTCAATGGAAATATCAATATGTTTCAATCCCAACTCATATTCATGTACTAAGTTAATCTTAAGTTGTTCAACTACAACAATATATACATGGATTATGAAGATCAGAGCACACAAGTTGAGTAAAGTGAAGCACTCAACCTCCTTAATGAAATGCTTAATGTTTTGACAAACAATCAAGTCATAAGAGGTTTACTAGTGGATCTGTGTTCAAGGGATTAAGAGCATTGTTCTCTTGGAGCCATTAAATGCAACATTTTTCCAAAGTAAATTACATAATTCCAGTTCAATTATCCAAAATAGGGCATTTGGAAATGCATCATGGTCCAAAGTCTTGTAATAACATGGGTCATCCCCAAAAGACACCGACGACCTTTTACCTAGCATGGGCATGAATTTTATTGTTGCATGATCTCCATAGTTGTTGATGCAAATGCGCTAGCCTCCATTGTACTTTACATGCTCTACGACAACTTTGATTATAATCTTAATGGAAAATTTATATTTAGTTTGATAAAACACTAAGTTGCTAGGTTTTGAATTTTATGTTTCCCAAAATTATTTTACACTCTCACTCTTTTTATTTTGAATACCATGCACATGCTTTACCATATCAATAATTAAAAAAACATTTTATTAAAAAGCTAATGTTAATTTTTTTAATAATGTATTTTGACCATGAAAAACAATGAATTTATTTCTTATGTCCATAAAAAAAAAAAAAATTGCCTTCTAAATGTGTAATTTTTCGTATAAAAAGCATGACTCAAGTATACTTCTTAAAATAATTATTGTATTTATCTATAATGCGTATAACATAAAAATGGTAGAGTTTATATAAATTTTAGTAGTAGCATGCTTTCAGTTTTGGTAATGTTAAAAAGCGGTGGCAAAGTAGTTATATTAACTAGTGATGAGAAAGTACTTCCTACCCAAATTGGCAGAATTACACGCACTACAGCTGATTCTCATTAAATGTACATCGGTTAAAATGGTGTGGTGGTCGGATCCTAATAGACATATGGGAGGCTCTATGGTAGTAGGTATGGTGTGGTGGTCGGATCCTAATAGACCTATGGGAGGCTCTACAGTAGTAGGTAGTTGAGTAGTCAATTAAAGTTGTTGGTACACTAAAGCAATGGAATCCACTAAAAGTAACCCATCACAACACATAACAATGATAGTAAATAGTCATTGGGAGTCATTGGGAGCTTTTGCAATGGCGGTATAGGAATCCATTAAAATTAGAAAAGAAGTCAAGGACAAAGTTGATAAAACAAAGTCAATGGCTTTTGCGGTGGTGAGAGAGTAATGACAAATCTTTATACATTGAGATGGTGTAGTGCAAGGAAGGAGAGGGTTTAAGGGGAAGCAAACACTGTCATCAATCAAGCCAATGGTATTCATCATTGTCGATCCCACATAGATGAAATAGTGATTGGGTAAATCAAATAAACTGAGTGTTGAATCTACACTCTCTCATTTTTAAAGATATGTTGAATCTATGCTCTCTCATTTTTAAAAATATGCTGATTCTACCCTCCCACTTTTTAATTTGCTAGAGGGTATTCCAATAACCCTATGCTCATTGAGAAGCTTAGAAGCTTACATATATGAAGGTGCTTATACTCTCCCAGTCAATGGTAATTGATTAAGCGAGTGATGTGCTCTAGAATAGTGATCAAATCTCATATGTTCTGTGTAGAATAGTGATCAAATCTCATATGTTATGTGTATTTCATTATGCTTGTACTTAGAATTTTGTTTATGCTTTAAGCATATTAAGGTCCGAATGTAGCGATGTGTGTATTAACTCATTAAAATATGAGAAAAATCATGAAATTTAGGTTAGTATTAAGTGTCAAATTCATTTTGGGTATTTTTTCGTATTTCAAAATCTAAATAACTTGGACGATGTCTTTTATTTTTTTAAAACTCCTACTTACAAAATATGATTTTTTTTTATATATTTTTGGCATTTTTTTAAATTTTTGGTGTTCAACACTAATTGTTAGAGTCACATATTTCTTCGAAATCAATTATATTCTTGTGATTTTGTACTACATTTTGAAATTTAGGTTGGAATGTTGGACATTTTTTAACAAATATTCAAGTTCTCCTTGAAATAAAATGGGTTTTGAAATAAAATAAGCATTTAATGTATAAAATAGTGGAACAATATGTTGGGATACATTGATGTTTTTAATAAATATTCAATGTTATTCTTAGTGGATACTCAATAATGAATATATTTAACAGTGAAACTGCTAGTCTAGGAAAAACTACTAATCTGTTGTGTCTACTGTATGATCTAATACACTTGGGTTTTAGGATGCGTTTAAGTTGTGGGTTTTAACATGCTTGGTGTTTTTGCATGTGTGTGCAGATAAATAAGTTGTTTACAACATATGATTAAACATACAGATAGAGAATGACACAAAAGACTGTAAATCATATATTATGAGTTTTATGTTGGTTACAATGTCGTATACAGTTGAAATAGAGAATAACTCGACTAGATCAGATCTGAGTGGATCTTATCCGAAATACAATAAAGAAATAAACTAGAAGTGTTGGCAAATGTTTTAAAGGCAATGTATTCTTGTCATTGATGGCAAGTACAACAACGTCGATGGCTTAAGTACAGGAAGAATGTGCCAGGTGGGCACCAGAAGTATTTTGGGAAGACACAGCAGAGCGAGCTCGATAAGATCATTGAGTGATAGTGCAGAGGATTGTTGGCACGTTTAACAGGTAGAGTATTCTTTTCATTGATGTCAAGATCAGAGTATGCATCGATGGCAAAATAGGAACAAAGTAAGATCAGGAGGAATTAGCACAGAGTCGAATGTAGTTCATAGGTGTGCACCAGGGATGAGGTTAACTCATTGCCAAAGCTCAAGAGAGATAGCGTACTCAGGATCTTAGGCACATCAAAGGTCAAGACCTTTGACACTTAGAAATTCTTCCAAGTCAGGAGGATGTGTAAGCTCGGGCAGAGAAGCAACAGTGATCGTTGGATCCCATTCAGAATTCCCGATGACCGTCAGATCTGAATCCAGACAAGAGGTGCTCTAACCTCTCGAAATCGCGATATAACCTGAACAGTTGGATCAAGGACAAATATGGATCATCGATCCAAGAAGAAGACGTGGTGAAAGATCATGCTTTTACTGACTAGAAAGTCAAAGGAATGAAATGCCCCAACCTTTCAAATCCCAAAGTCGCAAAATGCAAAACCCCGAAATCCTGAAATAGGCACATCTACCGGAGTTTCGGATACCATGAGTTAGAGGAGTCAAGAGTCAAGACTCTTCATCACAGGAGTCCTGAAGTCGCAAAACCCAAAGTCGCGCAATGTGAAATTGTGAAATATCAAAGACTCCATTTTGGAGTTTCAGATACCGGGAATTGGAGGAGTCAAGAGTCAAGACTCTTCATCACAGGAGTCCCGAAGTCGTGAAACCTGAAGTCACAAAATATGAAATCGTGAAATATCAAAGACTCCATTTCGGAGTTTCGGATACTGAGAGTTGCAGGAGTCAAGAGTCAATACTCTTCATCAAAAGATTTCCGAAGTCACGAAACCCAAAGTCACGAAATGAGAAATCGCAAAATGTCAAAGACTCCATACCAAAGGTTCGAGTACCAAGAGTTGGAGGAATCAAGAGTCGAGACTATTCATCACAAGAGTCCCGAAGTCATGAAATGTGAAACGCTGAAACACCTTTTTGTGTAGATTTCGGATACCGGGAACTAGAGCATCAAAACACCTCATCACAAGGAATGTCGAAATGCTGAAATGTTGAAAGGCGAAAAACACCTTTAGGTGTTGGTTTCGGATACCGAAAGTTGGAGTGTCGAAACACTTTGCAACAAGAATGTCAAAATCGCAATACACAAAATCGCGAAGTGATCTGGACCGACAGATCCAGGAGGTGAATGTGGCAGACCACGTCAGAAAGGATAGGTGGCAGACTATGACGCATGGTAGAGGATAGCCATCCGATCACCATGAATCATGGACTGTTGATCTGAAGATTGAAGAGTTGTAGAGAAGCGCTCGAGTCGGCAAGCTCCATTTCGGAGTTTCGGGGACCGGGCAATGGAGCGTAAAGAAATCCTCACATCAAGGATGTCGAAATGCAGAATTGTGAAATCACGAAATACCGAAATGCGAAGTTGCGACATGGAGTTTCGGGGATCGAGACATGGAGTGTAACGAAATATTCACCACGGTGATCCCGAAATGCCAAAGTGCGAAATGGTGAAATAAACGTAAGAGCCTATGAAGTCAATCCAACAGTGCAGATGATTTTGAATATAATCAGAGGGCTATTGTTGCACTTCATAGTGTAACCACTAAGAACTGACTGATGGTTTATGCTAGAGGAATCAAAGAAGCCTTGGTGTGATCACCAGAGAAGATGAAGAGGCTCGAGGCATCTTCAAGTGAAAAAGACTATTCTTAGAGGCGATTGATAGATGGAAGAGCATTGAAGCCTATAACTAAAACATAAATGATAAGATCGATTGTGCTAGAGAAGACAAAGAGTCTCAACTGCTAGAGAGGATGAGGAATCTTAGCATAACACCCAGTGAGTCTGGACGCGTGGGTTGAACCACCAAAGAAGATGAAGAGTTGTGATGATGATCAGGCAGAGAACTCAACATGAGGAGAGCATGGAGAAGCTTGGTGCAGAGGGGATGCATAGGTTCACAGAGACTATAAGAATGAAGAATAAAGAAGAGATGGGTGTTGTTGCTGTGGAGGGTCATTGACGTGTGAAGAAGGAGGTAGAGCGCAGCAACAAAAATGCACAGAAGATGAATAGTGCATTGAAGGGACATGGCGCACAGAGCATAAAAGATAGAAGAACAAAAAGTGCAAGAATGTGTGAAGGAAGACACTGAGGCAGAAAGAGAAAGGCAGTGTAGTAGAACAATGATTAGACTAGTAAGCCATTGATGAACATTATATCACTGTAATAAGTTTTAGTAACATAGATTTACATTCCAGGGTGGTAGGGAGGTGTTAGGGAGGATTGTTGTCCTCAGAGGTTCAAGTGGGTGCTTGAACAAAGGGATTTGTAGATTCCATTTGGTTTTAGCCAGAGAAACCAAGGTGGCAGGCTGGTGCAAGGGAGAACCGTTGTTCTCTATTATACAAGTTGGTGCATGTATGAATGGAAGTTGGTGCTTTCATCCAGTTGGTGCTGAAACACTTGGGGAGTTGGTGCTTCCTTTTAGTTGGTGCTAGAGAAACCAGGGAGTTGGTGCTTCCTTCTCGTTGGTGATAGAGAAACCACAGAGTTGGTGCTTCCTTCTAGTAGGTGCTAGAGAAAATAGAGAGTTGGTGCTCTCGGCAAGTTGCAGCTTGCAAAACAGAGGTTGTAGCCTCACAATGAGTTGGAGCTCATATGTATGATAATGTAAAGAATGTAAAGACTACTTATCATATAAAGAAGAAGAGGTTTTTACCCTTTATGGTTTCCTCAGGAAATATTTGTCTCTGTGCATCTCATGTGTGTGACTGATGCTAATTGTTCTATTGCTTAATTCCCTGCATTATTGTGATTGTCATTAAGTGCTCTGCAAAGAGTTTAAAATAAGCATAATTGTTTAAGCACGGTAAAAATTGATTCACCCCCCTCTCTCAGTTGTCCAGTAAGAAGGATGATACCCAAATAATATAATATTGTTGCTGGATAGGAAGTGAGCTAGATGATCTGCTACGCTCTACGACAACTCACGTGGAAACTGCTGCGAGACTGGATTATGCGCCCTAGTTGCTACACACCTCAGATATGATTGGAAACTATCTCATACAATGTGCATTTTCCTCTCACATAGTCTTGGTGACTGACAACCTAATAATTGTCCCTCTACTGATGTATCTAGACCCCGGATGGATCCCCCTAGGGAAATGCGCCTCAACTGCTACTGGAAACTGCGCCCTAGTGGTTCCTCCATCGGAATCTAGTGAGAAACTAGGAAATAGAAGCATCCTTCCCTCCTCTCAATTGGGTTGGAGGGGAATCACTGGATTCTCCCTGACTAGGACAAGTCGAATCAACTTGATGCTCAGTAGCTATGCTCTCTACCTGGACAAGTGCGCCCTCACTGCTGCAAACTAGATAACTTTTGTTGAAGTACAATGAAATATCTGGATGATATTCCCGATGACTAGGGTGTTTCTTTCAACACTGAAATCAACCTTTCGGTGTCTTCCTCCTCGAATCCACAAAGATCTCTTTTGAGATATGCTTCTCTCCTCAACTGTCAAGTCAAATTCTTCATAATGATGAATTAGGTCACTTTACCTTCTCTTATAGATGCCTAAAACCCTAATTCATTGTTGACCTATTATTATCTCCCTCATTGAGGTGCCTGCTCTATTTTTAGCTCTTATTGACTTAAAAGCGCTTTTAGTCACATTTAGCTAAATGCCACTTTCGAATTATAACCTCATCTTTTGAAGTGACCTCTAGTGACCCTGTTTACCCCTGTCTGGCTCTAGCTATATTCTAATGGGGTTGTTTAGACTACTTATCCCTCCTCTCTGTAACTCCTAATCAAAAAGGGACATTACAGTCCTCCCTTCCTGAGATTACTTTTCCTCAAGCAATTCCAATCTAGGGTGCTGCAAAATCTGCTCGCTCTCCCAAGTAGCATCCTCTACTAGAAGACCTCTTCCTTTATCCAAACACTCCCTGTTGTCCCTGCTCCTCAACATCCTCTCTCTGAACTCTAGTACCTTCTCAGGAACCAACTCCAACTGCCCCTCCTCATACAAGGGTGGAAGATCCATTGAAGTGATGATGGATCGAATGCCCCTGTCGCTAAGTCTACTCTGTGGCAAGCTATGAAGTATGAAGGTCTCTCTAAACAATAACTTTTCCCTCTGCATTGCACTATAGTATATAGGAATTGAGAGAAAAAGTGCAACTTTGGTCAACCTGTCGACCCCTACAAATATGTCGTCCTTATGTTCTGTGTATTTCATTATTCTTGTACTTAGACTTTTGTCTACTCTTTAAGCATATTAAGGTCCGAATATATCGATGTGTGTATTAACTCATTAAAATATGAGAAAAATCATGAAATTTAGGTCAGTATTGAAAGTTAGGTCAACATTAAGTGTCAAATTCATTTTGGGTAAACCATGTATTGGTATTTTTCATATTTCAAAATCTAAATAACCTTGGAGGATGTCTTTTATTTTTTTAAAACTCCTACTTACAAAATATGATTTGTTTTTAATATATTTTTGGCATTTTTTTAAATTGTTGTGTTCAACACTAATCGTTAGAGTCACATATTTCTTCGAAATCAATTATATTCTTGTGATTTTG